>CAJNOP010000586.1:300-17526 GCA_905250075.1 Rotaria sp. Silwood1 | reverse complement strand
GTTGAGGAAACGTTGTTCTGCCGTTAAAACGATGTTTAATGTCACATCGTTTAAACGATAATATATTGACCAAATTACGTGTTTATTACAAAAAATGATTTTGTATGTCATAAAGTAATATTATGCTCTTGTCGTTTAAACTTCGAATTGTAAATGTCATTAATAGTGATTCGTTGATGTTAAAATCATAATTTTTTATTATTTCATCTGTCGTAAACGATTCTTTACTCGAAAAAAAGGTTTAATATTCAAGAATCATCTTCGTCTTACTTGTAACTTGACCATTCATCTAATTTTATTAATTTGATGATGGACAATACACGTTCGCCCTTTTTCTCAATATCTCAATACATTCCAATGAGTAAGTCTCATTTTGTTTTCGAAAAAGCATAAGTTAAATCTTTAACAAGTTAAAATATTTATTTAAAGAAATGAAAGTTTGGCATCTATATAACATAAGACATGAGTAGAAGTCTTTTCTACAAACTTTTCTTTTTGTTTTGATATTTGTTCAAGACTTCTACCCATGCCTTATGTTTTAAAGATGCATGAACTTTCACTTCTTTAAATAAATATTTTAACTTGTTGAAAATTTAACTTCTGCTTTTTCGAAAAAAAATGAGACCTACTCATTAGAATGCGTTTAGATATTACAAAAACCTGACTGCACTCTTTCTTCTGACATAGCAATCGTTTTTTAGAGTTTTTTTCTATACTCTTCGTAGGTAATTAGAAATTTGTCGATCGCTCAAGGATGATGCGTTTGTCTTACATCTGATAAATATTCTATCGAAATCTTCTCAAGTCTAGTTTATTCTAATATCTATGGAGAAATATATAATTAGTTACAAAGTTGTGATTTATGATAATCTCGATGAATAATGAAAGAAGAATCTAAATTAGTTTATTAGTATCAAATATGTATGTGATAATGAAACTTAGATTTTTAAGAAGAATCAATGAATTGATACGACAAGCGAAAAATTCTAGGGGAAAAATACCATAGATAAAATGATGTCAATTTTTTGGTATATTTTATCAAAAGAAAATATTGAAGAGCAACACTATTGACGTACTTCTAAAATTTATTCATTGTTGATACTATTTTTTTTTCTCATTCTTTAACTGTCGTCTGTCGTAGATAAAAAATAATTTATTGCTACAAAAGTTAATAGAGCAGCTAAGTTTTTTATTTGATTACTGTAATCTTAATGACTTACGCATATTTATCATCCAGTTGTTCGTTTAAGATTTATACTGAAAACGGAATATATACTCAGCATTATATTCTTTTTTATGGTATAAGAGTTAAAAAACTAAAGTTTCTTCGCGTAAGTTTCAATCGATGGCGAACTCAGTAAAATAACAAGCTCTAAAATGAAATCATGAATGAAACTAAGCTATTTAACATATTTTTCAACTGATTTATTAAGATCAATCAGTGTGACGTTTCGTTCTAACTAAGAACATTATCAAACACAAATAAATAGGCAGAAGAAGAATTTATATAAGAGTAAAATAATGTCTTCGTTTTTCTATTCTATTGTTTTAAACATTCTAATGCAGACAGATCAATTTTACTCTCTCGTGTATTGAAATGCTTAAAACAATAGAATAAAAACGATGACATTATTTTACTCTTATATATATTCTTCTTCTGTCTATTTATTTGTGTTTGATAATGTTCTTAGTTAGAACAAAACGTCACACTGGTTGATCTAAATAAATCCGTTTAAAAAATGTTAAATAGCTTAGTTTCACTAATGATTTTATTATGGAATGTGGTGCTACCAAATGACAAATAAGTTCTGTATTATATATTTTTTCTACGAATATCGTATTTTGTCAACTATCTCAATGGAATGTACAAGAAAGTTTTCCACAAATACTATCCTAAGAAAAAGCAAAATAAACGCAGAACATATGGTGAAACTAAATTCTCTACACCGTTCAATTCTGAAGACTTCTTCTATTAGAGTTATCTGAATCTTTTTGCTCATGTTTTCTAAGCTCGACCAACGGTCAATGGGAATCCTTATTCACAATTCGTATACAGTAAATATGTGAATTTCTTTGTAATCTGAATAGTATTTTAGATTGAATTCAGATATCATTCATGTATCTTATCTTTGTGTGCATTCACATTGCTTGCAGAAGTGATGTTTATTTATTGAGCAATCTTCATCGAATCAATGAATGAATGTGCTAGAGGAATTTCTTTATTGATAGGCTTTAGACAGCACATGATGATAGTTCTGAAATTGTCTCAAACAATGTTAAAACTAAAACATGTAAGAGAATTTAAAAGAGAAGAAAGTATGATCTTCGAATAGGACCTTTGATTATGCTATTATCTCTTTTCAGTTTTCTCCAATTTTTTCTTCAAATAACAAGAGGCAAAAGAGAGATATGGGGATACCATGGAGTTCTTCAATGGGCTTACAAATAAATATCAATATTAGATCAATATCGTTTGTTGCTGAAATACAAAAACAATTCTCCAGGTATAAGCAGGAGAGATACTATACTTGTGTTATAACCTGCGTAGCATCCAGATGATTCGAGAATTCTTCTTATATCATGCTGTATATCATTATAAGGTTTTACGGTTCTACATGGGATTGAGACCAGAGATGGCCGAGTCAGCAAAAAAGTCGCACCGTCACCGCTCCGTCCCGCCCCGTTGACAAAGTTCCGCACCGCCCCGCCTCGCCCCGCCCCGTCCAAAATTCGTTTTCAAAATCTATTTCTCGACAAATTTTTTATTAAATTTTTAAAATGACTATTTTATTTCATGAGATGAAAAGACATATTTTAAATGCATAAACGGTATTCCTTTAGCTGGTGCTCCCCTATCAATTAACGGTATCATCATAGCTAGTGCTGCTTTTAAAAGAAAAAATGCTCCACATGGCAATTTACATGCGAATCATTTTTTCTTTTTAAAAGGAGCACCAACTATAATGATACCGTTAATTCACAGAGGAGCAGCAGCTAAAGGAATACCTGCATAAACATCATCTCGAAACAGAAAAAAAAATAAACATATGAAAATGAATATCAATTATAATACATTCACTCATTTTTTTTACTGATTAGTTTTGTGTGAAAAAATTTTTAAAATTCTAAAAAGATGTCTATAAAGGTTTGGGTATATTTAAAAAATCAAGGTTATACAAAGGTGGGGAAACCGCGAAATTTCCTCGTGCACCGCACCGCTCCGTCCCGTCAAATTTTAGCACCGCCCCGCCGGCGGCGCGGGCCGGGGCGGTTTTACGCCGCGGCTCGTCCATCTCTGATTGAGACACACAAAATGTTTTACCTTCTTTCACTTTAGTTTTAATTGCAGTAATTCGCAATGTCGACAGGCTATCCAAATCCTACACAGGTACCACCTGCCTATAACCAGGTACCACCTGTCTATAATCAGGCACCACCTGTTTTTACACAGCCATATCCAGCGAATAACCAGCCAAATATTGTTATTGTTCAACACCAGAATAAAGATGTTCAACACGGGTGCCATTGTTTACTTTGGCTATTAACAGCTGGATTATGGACACCATGTTGGATAGCTGCTTGCTGTGGATGTTGTAAGTAATTCGTTCTGATTCTTTGCAAGAATTCAAACTATGGCGAAAACTTAGGCTGTATTTTGCTATATTTTAGGCTGCCAACGTCCTTGCTAGTTCTAATGTGGCTCACAAGTGGCAGTAATATTTTTGATTCATGAACTGTAACACTTCTTATTCCATTTATAACCAAAATATTTGTCTTCATTCTAACCAATGATATGCTAAATAAAAGATGGCTCTTATTAATAAAATGATTAGACTTGTGCTAATCCAAATATCTTTTCTTTTCTTCATCTGAGTGTTAAAGTAATAAGAACTAATGCTTGTCGTTGATACTGACTTGATTCTCTACTGATTGCTAAACTCTTCCCTGTATACTACAGAGTAGGCTAAAGTTACCTGGTAGCCTTTGATGGCGATTATACTTTGATAGAAACAAAATAGAAGGCTGCAACTTTCATCGTTCGATAGAAAATATTCCATTCCATAGTTACTCATAACACCCAACAATGACGAATGTTGATCAGACGGTTAGCCAGATCTCTTCGAAAAAAACTATGATGATTTCATCAAGATGATATAGAAGTTTCATTCTGTGAAATGTGTTGGGTGGTCCAAAAGTCACTGAGCAATCTCGAAATGCAAACAACTTTGATTCCTACTATCTGTTCATTTCAACTATAGGATTTATATCGAACAAAATTTTATTCAATGAAGTGTAGACTACAATCAATTATTAGTCATGTTCGCCCATGTGAAAATTTTAACCATTGTAAGCTATTTTTAAGCAGCTTAAATAAGTTTAAACCACTTTCAGCTGCTAAAAAGTACTTAAATTCTGTTTTTTAAGCGTTTTGAAGCACTTGAAATTCACTCAGCTGCTTAAAAGAGCTGAAAATGAAAACAAATCAAGCACTTACAGTCTCAGTTGCTTGTAAACGCTGTTATTTCTTCCGAATTCAAGCACTGTTAAGCACTTACGGTCTCTGGTGATTATCATATGTTGAACTTGTCGGTATTCCCTATGCAGATATTCACTATAGAAATTATTTCTGAAGACCGCAAGAATAACTTCTTGCTTTGGCATTTGGTCGTGATAGTTCATTATTCTTTTGTAGAGCATCATTGTAAATTGTTTTAATTATTCACGCGTGAGCTGTTGCTATTTTTATTCACATATATGATGATTCTACAAAGTTGATAAATTGTATAAAAGTTGCAGAGCTGTTCGAACGTAGATAAAACACGCATTTCTAAATAATTTGATCAGCTTTCATAAAGCATAGTGCTGTTTCAGAACTAATCCTGCTGATTTGAATGTGAGGGTAGTGATAATACCTATGTGAAAATTTTTTCCATTGTAAGCTATTTCTGAGAGGTTTAAAGTGACTTAACCTAATGTAAACCACTTATAAGCCCTTGTATTTGCACATATTAACCCTAGTACTACTGGCCTTTTTAAGCACCATACTGACAACATATGTTTAGATAAAGTGATTTTTTTTTTTTTTTGGGGTGGGTGGGGGTGGGGGGGGGGGGGGGGGGGAGTGAGTGTGGGTGGGGTGTGGGTGTATGTCCTTTCTTAACCCACACACACCCCCACACCCCACAGCCATACCCCACACCCGACACCCACACTCACACCCCACAACCACGCCCCATACCCACACCCCACACCCACACCCTTAATGTACATTTGTAAACAAGAATGGATATAAAAACAATAGGTTCAGATCTACTTAAAGTGTGGCGACAAAATGACAAGATAAGAAAGATTGTCACAAACAAATAGTTAAATATTTACGATCACAATGTCCATAAAATGGAGTCAATTTCCATTCTAACGGTGTATTGGCAGCAATCCATAATTGAATATTCGAACAGTATGTGTATTGATCGAACCAATTTGTTTTGAGTAAGATTAGATTAGGCAAATGCTGACCATCAAGTAGTAAATTGAGACAATCATAATATTCAGTATTTGGTTTCAATTGAATTTTGATCGAATAAAGATTGGGAAAATATTGTACCAGAGCGGTAATAATTACTAATGAGTCGATTTCATCATTTGTCAAAATCAAATGTCGCACATTAGGATAAATGATCAAATTGTTCAACAAGTGGAACGTCTTCGACAAAGTCAACGTGTGAATATGTCGTGTTAGAGGCGATGAAACCATTTCTATATTATCTGCTGTCAAATGTCGAAGATGACGAAATCCAACAAAGTCATCACGCGTGAGATTGCTTTGAGGCAAAACGATGAGTGTGCGAACATTTGGAAAACGACGCGATAGGTTTATGCAGCTCACATCGACAATTAGATGTTGAACATTAGGACAAATGCTTTCAGTATCATCATCGGCGAGCATTGATAAATGAAGTTGTTTGAATGGCCAAGGGATCGTGTATAAATGTTTTTGCAAATTGTCAGATGTCGATCTACATGCCATCAACCAGCGTTTGTTTAACATTGTAAAACTCTGAAAAAATTCCGTTGATTTTCTTCATATATATATATATATATATGTAGAACAATATTTACCTGCATATTGATATCATGCATTGTCTGAATAAAACAATGGAAATGACAAAGTCGAGGCATAAATTCATTGATTAACATTTCAATGTGATTTCCTCGTACGAATTGTTGATCGTGACTAAACCATTTTCTTACGTCGATCGTTAAGTTCTGGAGTTGACTAAGAGGCATGACAATACTACGAAAATAATTCAAATTCATTGTCACATTCTCATTAGTTTTTAATCGAAATTCAACTAAATGTAACATAAATTCACGTGGCCAATGTTTTGGTATTTCTAATCGTTTGCACGTATCAGATTGACAGATCGTAACATTGAGTACAACTAAATTCGGTACGAGTCCATCGAATAAAACAAAAAGATCATTGAATTTTTGTAGTGAAATTATCAATTGTTTAAGATATTTATTTGGATGCAATCGGTTGTCAAGTATGATACCTTGATTAATACTCAATTCAAGTTTGACGAATTGATCAAGCATAAAATTGCGAAGTTTTTCGATGATGTCATAGTGTAAAAGGGGGTTATTTTCATTCGATGCCGATTCAACAATACGTAAAGATTGCAATGATTTAAACTTTTGTACACATGACTTAATAGCCTGAATGTTATCATTTGTACATTCGATTAGTGATAAATGGTGAACATCAGTGGAACGAAAGCGCAATGGTAAGTCACACGTAGCCGTAAAGATTTGGATCTGTGTTGGCAATCGATTATTACTGACAGTCAATGTTGTAGGTCGAAAATATCCTTCAACGAATAATTGAAGAAAATATTGAAGATCCGAATAAGAATATTTGGTCAAATCAATGTTTTGTCGATAATCAGATATGCAAGAAAATATACGATTATCATAATTGTAAAACGCTTTGAGTATATGTATTGGAGTCAAATAATTACATATCATGAGAAAAATTTCGTTGGGTAAATCGTTGAAGTGTGTCAAATGTTTGAATTTGTGTCGTAATCGTAGATTAGTCTGAATGAAAACATGTTGATAGAATTCATCGTTTTTTTGTTTTTCTCTTATGTACTTACTTTCCAAAAAGATATTCTCTTTTGGATTATGCCAAGAAAGATATTTGGCTTGCCACCTTGCCAATATTCAAAAAGAATTTTGGTCAAGATGATAAACAAGTGTTCGATTAACATTGAAATGAAAGCAACAAATATACGTTCATTTGCAACAAGTATGTATTTATAAGAATAGCAGCGATAGCCGCGGACGGCAATCGGTGTTTATCATAGATAGTCATTAAATATTCCAGGTGAACTAGCAGCCATTGTTATTTAGCTACCATAAGAAGTGAACTTTGAATGAATATCTGATCATTGCTTAAAAATGACGAAAAACAATGTCGCTAATATATGAAAGAACAATAAAAATCATTCGTTCCTGAAAATATTTCGATCTTTACATGAAAAAGCAACAAGCTGTTTTTGAAAATTGTTCTCATTTATTCATGTTTTCACAGAATAATTGATAAATTTTGAAAAATATTTCCACTAAACGCAAACAAAATTTGACTTCTTTGTTGCCGTCTCAAGTTAAAATTCTTTCTTCATCATTTGTAGATTACTCACAATAATTGTAAGAAGATATTTTCGATGTTGATTGAGCCTAGGGAAACGTCGAATGGAGAGGAGAAGATACTGAGCACCTCTTTAACTCTAATTATTGTTATGTTGCCGTTGTATTAAGTTTGAATGAATTATTCTCTTAATAGATATTGGATCATTTGAAGAAAATCTTTTGTCGATAAGAGATGGTTGTGTGGAATTTTTCCAAGTAAAATGAATTTTGTCTTATAATGTTTTGGATGAATATGTTGATGACGAAATCCTTTCATGTTGAACCGTTCTTTACAACAATCAATACTGATTAAATCTAAATATTGATGGAATGCATTAACAAATAATCGACCAGTTGATTCGATATTGGCCTAGTCTATGCGATTGAATTGACAAACACAGACAACACAAATGAAATGATTGACATGGATTATCAGGTTGATATCCCTAATTCTTATAATGTGATAGAAGGTTATTATGCTTTGGATGTGGCTGAGACTATGGGTGTAATTTATCTCGTCAAAACCACAACCACATCCAATAATTAAACTTGGTTACTTATCTATGTTTATAATCATTAAATCATTTTGTATTACATTGATTTTTCAAACTATAAAAAGTTGTAATGATTCATATTATTTTTCATAATATTATTTTGTTTATATTCTTGTTAAACAGTTTGATCAATTAAAACAAAACCTTAATCACCATCAGCAAACAACTATCCATAATGATTAATAGAAAATATTAATTCGATTCAATTACTTTAATTATTTTCTTGCTCAATTGTTCTATGACGACGTATTTTATTCATTTTTAACATATTCGATATATAAATTCTCCATGAAAAATTATTTTCTTTTATTGTCATAGCAAAATATTGATTTATAGCTCGAATACAATTAATACCAATAAATCAAGTTATTCAATTAAATTCCATTATTATTAGAATTAAATTCTCATTGTTCTATTGAAAAATCAATTAAATACACGTACATTTCGATGTGTGCTACTGATCAAATTGTATTGAAAAATTTATGAAGTATTTCAATTTAGTTTATTTGATGATAATGAATAAGAATATGATTATAACCATTAGATACCATTGAACTTTAATGACATTGATGAAAGAATACATGATAATCATGGACAATGATTATTTAATATTGATAATTCATTTCAATTTTTTGTTCATATACTCAACTGAGTAGATAATTCATCAATAGTTGTTTCTATTGCAAATTTGTTTTTCGATCTCAATAGATTAAATCGGGAGTCCTAATTATCTTCTATTACAGTTAATTAGTTCTATTTTTACATCAGTCAACTTCATTTCTTAAATATCTTTTATTATGATCATACTCAGTCTTCTTCACTTTGGATACTATTTAGTTTACTTGAGACACAGTGATCTCACCTTCACCCAATGCGATGTAGTCAAATCATGTCTCTCTTGTGGCTAAAGTAAACTAGTGCCAAATCTACAATTATTGACAATCATTATATGTATATTTCATAATAACATTTATAATGAAAGTATACATCGAAAAAGTAATTACAGGCAAAGGTAAACCAGGAACAGCTGGTAGTTTCCATAATCGATGAATGTATGCTGTGCCACATTGACCAATTTGTATACTTATAATGCATCCAAATACCACTAATATTTTTGTCATCATTGCCCATACCGGAAGCAATATGAACAATATTATCTGATAAAAAAAACAAAAAAATCACCAAGGCCAAGAACAAGACCACTTTGGCAATCAAATTTGTCTCTATTCAAATATTCTTCAAAATCATCGTCAATGTCGTATGTATAGTATAAATCAGATGGAGATGGATTAGAATACCAATTCACCAGTGTGATCTGTATGTGACTTTATGGATTAACACAAACAACACTAAATTATGAGATCAAAAAAGTAAGATGACAATTTCCTCAAAACTGCTTAATAATGATGCAAGGAGATGAGGACAAGCATACGTACGCTTCTCCAATCTCATATTTCACATCTAGCCACGTCTTTAAGTAATTCAACACATGTACAAAAAAATCTTTTTTCCTAATTGGTATTCAATATAAATACTTCTAATAATAAGCATTGAGCTTTGATAAGATAAGAAACATCGATCATTTTCAAAAAATTACATTTCGATCGAAAGCGAAATTAGAAACAAAGTTTTCATGATCATCAATATGATATGAATACTCATGTTTTCAATATAACCATCTCTAATAATACTTTGTTTTCTCAGAGTCAATGACTTTGTTCGTTTTTTTAAACAAAATATAATATTCATTCCACAAATATTATAATAGACTATTGTTGATCTATTAGTTCGTCATACAAACAAATGGAATATTTTTTAAAAGTATTTATTCAAATATGATCTTCGATTCAACTTTTTCAAATGTTTGACAACAAGGGTGTGGGTGTGAAGAGAGAAAAGAACATCCACACCCTAGTTTTATGATCCAAACCCACACCTACTGAGGGCATGCAGATCATGACACTTCTAGCAGTTCAATAGTATTCAAGTACTCATACAGCAATTGATCTCATATTTGTGACGCTTTCACTAACAAAAATGAAAAAAGATCTCATTGTTTTTTCATTTTAATTGTCAAAAACTGTTTTGAAAGTTTATTTTCACATCTTAATCGAATGTGATGGTAACACCTACATTTTTAGGTGTAGTAATCACTTTCTGAGCATATCCACCACTATTGACTTCTGCACCAGCATCACCAAAAGTGACATATTGCATTAATCTTGTTGTGATTACTTTTAACTCAAAACGAGCTAAATCTTGACCAATACATTGTCGATGACCACCACCAAAAGGAATTGATGCATAAGAATGATGATTTACATCTTCACTTTGAAAACGTTCCGGATAGAACAAATCGGGATCTATTTTCCAACATCGATTATCTCTAGTCAAATTGTAGAATGAAATGAGCAATTCATCACCCTTATGCAATTGAACACCACTTCCAGGTAATCGATCATCGACAGTTACTATACGAGTTGTACCGGCAACAGGTGGAATAAAGCGAAAAACTTCTTGTAAAACACAATCCAGATAAGTCAAGGACTCGACTTGTTCGACAGTCATATGATTATGTTTATTATCACCAAGTTCTGCTTTAATCTTAGCTTGTACACGAGGATGTTTACTCATTAAATAAATGAACCAAGCAATTGCACTTCCTGTTGTTTCTGATCCAGCCACGAGAAAGAGAAGCAACTCATCAATTACTTCTGCACGAGATAAACCTTAAGAAGAAAAAATTTGTCAAGAAAAAAGTTTATTTCATAAGAATTATTGACCTTTCTTTTGTTGTTCAGGTTTTGCTGCTTCCAATTTTTCATCTTGTTGTAAAGAAGTAATCAATGATGCAATTAAACTAGTTCTTTTTTGTTCAGCAATTTGTTCTGTTGGTTTTCTTTGTTCATGTTCCATGATTTGATTCAAATATTGGTCAATAGTTGCTTTTGCACGTTGATATCGAGAACTAAGTTTTAGATAGAGTTTAGCGATGAAATTCGGTAAACGAATTGTTTGAATAAATACTTGTAGAAAATCATTTAAAGCCTTTGTTAATTGATTTTTCTTATTAATGTTTGGCTCTTCTATTGTTTGTAAATCATAATCAAACGCCAGAAAACCAAAGATTGACAATGATAAATTTTGGCATTGATCAACAATATTTAGATAAACATGATCAGGATCAATATCAGTTTTTGAACGCCATTGATCGAGCAATTTATCAGTACAATCAAGAATTAAATCGTAGTTATTTAAGATTTTTCCACGACGAAATAAAGGAAGAATAACGGCTGCATGACGCTTATATTTGGGTCCTATTATAAAACAAAAATTAAGAAGAATAGAGTTTACATCATGTATATGAGAAATTTTCTTTCAGAGATTCTCGAGACTTAACAGTTTCTATATCTTTTGTCAAAGATGTCGTTTTTCTTTCCTTGTTCAACAATTAATCAATCCGTAATGACTTCTTAGCTGCTCTACGGATCTCTTTTATCTTACAAAAAAAAACGACTTGATGGTGATGTGCAAACCTATATTACAAATCAATGCATCATTGAAAACCACCCGATGTTGAGACACATGTAGATCCCCTTGTTCATAAATATATCGATGAGTAAACACATGTTGAACATCATCCGGGTTACAGACAAAAATAAAATGTAAATGTGCCAACCACATATGAAAGGTATCACCATATTTATTTTGAAATTCTTTTGCAACATGTCCGATATATCTACCACTGTGAAGACCTGTCTGAAGGAGATTGCCAAAAAGAAATTGTGGTGATTTGCCGGGTATCCAACCGTACAATGTAAAATATTTCAGTTTGAGATAAACGAAAAATAAGGTTATTAAAATAAGAATAAGTAACAGAAACATGTTTATGTGAAGCACGAGTTTAGTACAAAAGAAAAGGTGTATCTAGCTTATTTATCGAGTATGATGAAGAAAAGAACGAACGAAAAGAAAAAAAAAACAAATAATGCAATGCACGGTGATCAAGGAGGAAACATGATAATTCATAGTTCACGTACTTTAAAATACTTTAACATACGTTTATGTAATTCAAGATGAGTTCATTTCTTTTATATCGAAACTATATAATCGGCAAACATAATATATAATGCACTATTCAAAATTCTCATGGGGCCCTACATTAATAGATGAATTCTATATAGTAGTTTTCAACGATCTATTTTCTGTTATTAATATTTATTAATTGAAAATGCAATTTTTATACAACAACCAAGCATTCCCAGTAGAACAGCAGGCGTGCATAGGGTTCTCTACTTCATTAGCCGACGCGAACACCCACACTGCGCATCCTCTTGGCGATTAGCTACTATGGAAACCATGAAGCTAAAGAAATAAGACTCCTGATGATGAAAAGTGTAGTGGTGGGTCTTTTCTGAGTCGTAGTCTAAATCCAAATTCAACCTATAGCCTCACTACCAATCTGTACTGACATACTCTTCATAATAGTGCTTAAACGTGAACTCGATTTTCGAGGAATAATTAATGAACAAACTCAAAAAGTTCAATTTATTGTAAGCAGAATAAGAATGTATGTATAGAAGTATGGATAAGAGTCTTCCCTTCAAGATATGAATGTTAGTATGTATCTTCAGAGTATGATTATCCCTACAGCCATAGCTATACCCACATCCATATAGTTTAGTAAAAAGTATAAAAAGAAAAAAAGCGTCGAAAATTCTACCAGGTTTCATAACAAAAAGTTGTGGTACCTCTTTGGTCATGTGAAAAATTAACTTTTAAGTTTTGATTTTGATCTCTGCATCAACAAAGTTCTTAATGAAGTTTAATTAATTGTGTAAGCTCCAGCTTTTCTAACACATTCTTTCTGGAGATGTAAACTATATGAGCAAAATGTTTTCTTACACATGAGAGAACTTCAAATATTCAGTATCACACAATAGGGAATACTAGAAAAGTTACAACTTATGTAATCAACTTATTTCATTGAGAACTTTGTTTTTTACAAAATTTAAGGAGTTTGGATATGAGTCAATAGAACGTCTACACTCTACACTTCATATTCCATTCCATTCTTCAGAAGAGGATAAGCGAATCTGAAGAATGAGTGCTACTTGTTATCAAAAAAAAAAATCATTGATTGAAAAGAGTACTATTACTAAATGGTTTCATTTTATGTTTTTCAATAATAAAAAAAAAACTGAAAAGCCATGATGAAACTTTGCTAATTTTTGAATAAATTCAATATAAATCTAAGATAACAGTAATTGAATATGATTAAAATTAAAATAGAAAAAATTTGATCTTCATGAAATGAACTTTTTGAAGAAGGTGATGCTGCTTCAATTGCTACTAATGATTGTGAACAAAACATTAGATACAGAATGATGTGTTGATAGTTGAAGAGTAAAACCATAAAGTAAAGCAGCTGAACCAGATATTTATATTAATCAAAAAAAGAACAAGAAAGATAATCCAAGATAATCGAGGAGCAACTATAAAACCACGACAATTTGTTTAATTAACAGAATAAGGATTAAAAACAAGATACAATAGAAATTTTATTACATGTGAAGAAAATAATGCAATAGATGCATTGATTATTTGTTATTTCATATTCATTGAGTCGACTATCTTATTTATCATTGAAATTAATAAATAAATTTAAATTGTTTCCTAGTTGGTTTTGATGATCATCAAAATTGAGTTGTTTTTTTTTTGTTTTGTTAATAATGATAAACTATCTACATCTCATCCTTTAATTTCTTGTTCTTTTTCTCTTGGTAATGTACGAAACTGGATAAGTGAACGAAAATCTCCAACAAATCACTAATGCTTCTTTAGATGGTTTTTCCTTTAAAAAGTTATTTTATTTTTATTTTTTTATATTACAAAAAAAAAAAATGAAACAGGGAATTTTATTTGTCTGTATTATGAAATAAGTACATTGTTATATTGAATATTGTTCAATATTCCACCTGCCATTGTTTTACAAACATTTTCTTTAAATGTATTTACATCTGTTTTAAAGACTGCAGCAGCTTCATGATTCAATGGATCATCGGGATTTGGCTCCTATAAGAAAATGATGATATAAAAAAAATCTGTATTGAGACTAGAATTTTGTTAATAGCGATCCACTTTTTCTTTCAAACGAATTCTTGAAACTTTTATTTAGAATTTTTTAGTTAAATCAGATGATTTCGAATAATATTTTTGAGAAATCTACAAACATTCTGAGAGCAAATGAAACGTTGAATCAAATATATTTACCGAAGAATAAGCAACTAGAGATCTGAAAAATCATCTTTTTTCGTAGTCCTCATTTTGTTTTCGAAAGATAGCGAATTTCTCTTTTTTGTATGAAATAACATGGAAGAATAAATACGATAATGTAAAATGTATATCATACTGAAAAATTTTTCTGAAGCCAAGTGTAAAAAACTTAGATTCTAATAAAACTCAAATTCTGAAGTAGAATTCGGACTATCTAGCAGATCCATTAGTAGAATACTGTCTAAACGATTAAAATAGATCATTGCTTTGAACTAAGAAAAAAGCTTTATTTCACATTTGATACAAATGAACCTCTATCAACTCGATTTTCATCTTGTTACAATTCTAACTTACCAAAAAGAGAAAAACCAATCCAAGAACAACCGTTACTAGAGTTAACATAGGTTTCCAATCTTCTCTAAAGAAAAACAACAAAAGTAGGAGAAGTTTTCCAAAAAGTCTTCTTACCTGAGAATATTTAAACAAACATTTCCATTAGGATTAATATTTGGATGATAAATTGTTTGTGTACATTTTATTTTAGGTGGCTCATATGGATAATCCGGTGAAATTAAAATTGAAAATATAAAACGACCACCTTTATAAAATCCCTAAATTATTAAAAGTAAAACAAATTTTAAATAATTTTATTTTTATATTTACATCATCAGGTGATATTGTTACTGTAAAATGAGAAAAATCACTTATATCTGGTTGTGTCACTTCACATGTTGAAGGTAATGTTGCTAATTCAGAGAAATCTTAACGAAAAAAGACATAAATTAGAAGAAAATAATCAATTCAATTACCTTTCATAATACGAAGACGACTAAAAGATTGTTTTTTTTTGTCGGAATTATCTGATGCATTTGCATTAGACAC
Organism: Rotaria sp. Silwood1; assembly: GCA_905250075.1. Classification (NCBI taxonomy): domain Eukaryota; kingdom Metazoa; phylum Rotifera; class Eurotatoria; order Philodinida; family Philodinidae; genus Rotaria; species Rotaria sp. Silwood1. Next base: position 2,119 of record CAJNOP010000586.1, on the reverse strand, counting down.
TTGACTTTGTTGTGAAGGTAAATTAAGCATAACTGAAATAAATCGGTAACGATTTTTTTTGATTTAATAATCAAATATTTTGCTTTGAGTTAGTTACATACCTGATGAATTAGTCCGATCATTTTATATGTATTTCACGAATTCTAATGACGCATGATAATAATATCATTTTCATGACGTAATGTCAATAGAATTCAGGGAAAAAGAAGAATTCAACATGCCTCTGATTTTGAAATCACATGACTCATATTGATACTCTAAGGTAGGATGAATAAACAGGTAGAGTATATTTTTCACAATGAATGGTAACTCTTAAAGAACCAATCAAAAGTAGTTCAAAGTGACATCTTCTTCGATGATCATCAATTTGGACAATATGAAAGAGATTTTTGTTAATTCATTTTCTTGAATTTATATTAATTATTTCAAGAAAGAAATATTCAACTGATTTTGTTTCCAATCTTACTGAATTAATCAACGAGCACAATAAGCAGTATTCAATTCCAAAATAAATAGTGTTCTGTTGACCTGTTGATAATTTAGTTTTTATAGGTGGTTCAAAATCAGAACTATGCACCAATAAATGTTTTTCATCTTCTCATGTTTTGTTTTTCACATGTTTCGCGGCACTGAATATCTATATCGATGAATAGTGTTTAGCTGCTTGTGACTTTGCGTTCACCGATACTTCATATTTTCCATTTTGGACTGATGGATGCTGTTTATTTGGATGTGGGAGTGAAGTGTGGGTCCTATTCCCATACCCAGATCACACAATCACGCCCACACCCACAGTCCTAATCGATTGAACAACTTATATTCAAATCTCATCTTTCATCATGAATGTAGATGAAAAATGTCAATGCAATAATCGCGACATTCATAAGTGTACATTCGAAAGTCTTCGTAGAGATCCAAGATTATTCAAGAAAGAAATATGATGAACATCAAATAGTTCGGTGGAAATTGTACTTACGAAATATTTCAATAAATGACTGATTATATAAGCGCACTCAAAACGTCTACTATTATTACTTGAATATCTACTAACAAAGATCTATAAAATAAGAAATTTTCGCTATTACAATAGTTTTAGTTTGCAACCTATTGAACACTGTCTATGGAACATGTAATAGAACATGGAAAGTGACTATATTGTCTGCATTGAGACTTGAATCAACGAATATAAAACTTTAAATTTGAAAATTCAATTAGAACTCATCTAGAATTCTAATGAGCGAAATTCTATCGATTCTTAAAAGTTAATCGTTCAAGCGTTCAAACCTGCTCTGTTTCAACCAGCTACTGAAAGACCTCAACAAGGTAACATGCATTTTTTTCGAAACAAGATGATTGCAGTAGCATAATCTTTTGAAGATTTATCTCATATAAATAGTGATATGAATATCGTATATTCCATCTAAGAATGGTTTTTCACCACATATAACTGACCATTATGATGAACAACAAAGAACTAATACCCATGGTAGTATTGACTTCAATTATGATGTTCCTGGACAATCAAGTATCAATCTGCAACATTCAATGGTTTACGAATCTGTTGATGTTAGAGTTATATTTGTTGGTGAAAATTATAATCCAGTTAAAATCGATACACCAGATGATAGTTCAAGTCATTAAATCTTACATTTGGTCACTTTCGAAATGATGATGGATGTAGGTGTGATTGGAGAGAAGATTAACATTTACACTGATATCCACCAGCAACCACACCTACACCTTTTCATTAAAATTGTGTTTTAGTGGAAAGACGAGTGTTTACGACATCAACATCAGTTCATTTAAAGACACTTTTTTT
>CAJNOP010000585.1:106556-131882 GCA_905250075.1 Rotaria sp. Silwood1 | reverse complement strand
GTATCACTATTAAAGTTAAGAAAAAAGAATAACGAAAAAAAAATAACCGTCTGTTTTGTTTTCTATTTACTCTATTGCAAAATGTACAGACAATTAACAATGTATAGTTTATTTTATTTATTGCAAATCTATTGGAATTTGCCTGAAGAAGTTGCTTACAGAAACGAAACGTCATATAAGTTTAAAATAAGAAAAATTAAAATTTATTAAAAATTTTCAATTAAATAATTAATAGAAGAGAATTAAAATGTCTATAAATTCATTAACCTTTCTCGCAAGAAAAGAATATAGTTGAGAAAGCGTATTGCCTTCAAAGTGGATTAAAATCATCTTCAAAACTCATGATGTATCCAAGAAGAAAAGTGACTGAAATTTTTTATCGACTTTGTAAAAGGGTAAACCAATGTCGACTTTAGACAGTGCTAAAACCCGAGTTATTTTTCTCTTTTTGTTTTTAAGCTATTCAAAAAGTGCCCATAGCCATTTAACTCTGAAATGGACTATATGTATCATGCATGTCAAGAAATAAATGTAACTGACTGATCTCGCGAATGTACATCATCGAAAATGGATGAGTCACGTATGATTTGATTGCATTCTTTGTGTTCTATCAGTTAATATGCAATTCGAGTGTGTTTAAATAATCACATGGAGAAATTGTTAACAAGATAATCTTTTATTCTAACGTCAAATTTTAATATTTTTTTAGTCTGGAAAGGCTGCAAATCCTAAAATACGATGATAAAAAAAATCTTACACTTTCGGATGCGGCTGCCAGTAAGGATTTGATCAGTGCACTGTAAGCACATATTTCACTGATGCTTGACTGAAATATTCTCAACACAATGTCACTAAACAAATTTTTCAAGAAAAACATAGCTCGACATTTTTTAATATTTTTTGACTTTCTTGGTCGTATCGTAGCAGAATAACATGATTTCTTTTACCGCAAACAGAAACCGAAAGTTGTAAAAAGAGTTGAAATTTTCTGTAAAAGTATTCATTCCGTCTTTCGATTTTTGCACGTCTAAATTGAAAATGCCAATGGAAAATAATATCTGACAAAGCGACTTTTAGTACTTTCAAGCAGAATTTCTCGTCAAGAGAAAAACTGAGAAGTCAATATCGTTTTATCAAAAGAAATGGTTATCAGCTGGATTTTCATCGATAAAAAATAAGAAAATTGAAGTTAAGCAGGATGCGAGAGAATTCAATCGCTCTGTCACTGGATAATACGATCAAAAAAATATGTAAGCACAAAGGAATGTTAAAAAAGAAGATAACAAATCAATGAGAAACCAAAAGTCTCGTGTTTGGTAGGTAGTGACAAACGAGTGCTGTTAAATTATATCTAATCGAGTACAGAAACACTATAAAACTGAATCAGACAGCAGCTTTTTCATTGCTCCGAAAGTACTAACTTATGGTTCCGTTGCCGTTACGAGTGTCGTATCTGCTAATTGAATTGAGCTTGAAAGGTAAAACTTTCAAGGAAGTTAGATTATCAATGAAAGGTACTTGTAAGAAAACCTACATGGCAAATGATTGAGAATTATTTCAGTTCTATTATGAGTTTCCTCATATAACGCTAACGGTACATAGAGGATACTATTGAGTCATTTGGACATCTTGTATGAATAAAGCCATCGGAACCCAACGCCTTCCAGCATACTGAGAAGCACACAGAAATGAAACAGCTCCAACACCATTGCTTGCAGTGCATTGATCGAAAATATTATTTAGTTTGAAATGAACTGTGATATTAAATCGCATGACTGACGATCAAATGGATAGTGGATCATTCTAAATATGCATCCATTTAACTATTCTTCTGTCTTACTGGAAAAACCTAATGCCTCTTGATTTTCCAGCATTACATCTCAAGTATACAACTCTGAATAGAATACTATGCAAGTATTTTACTCATTTCAAAATAGAGCTTGAGTGTCTGTCACTTGCCAAAGGATGAATGAGATGTGAATCTCTCTCAGTACGAATCTGTTCAACTATCTTATCCACTTCAAATTGGATTCTGAAATTACGTAAGATGATGTGATACGACCAGGTAAGTAATCAGCATCCACAACTGTACTCTTCACGTATATCTCTCACTTTGAAGCGAAATGTACTGCTTAATTAAATCAGCGAGGATCTCTTGACAAAATGAATCGTTCTAAGTAGGATTCCATTCAAGTATATCACTCATTTTGTAGCAAAGTATGTTACTTAATTAATTCGGTGGGGATCTCTTGATAAAATGAATCGTTCTAAGTAGGATTCCATTCAAGTATATCGCTCATGTTGTAGCAAAGTGTGTTATTTAATTACATCACCGAGAGTCTCTTTACAAAATGAATCGTTCTAAAAAGAGTTCCGTTCAAGTATGTCGTTCAGTTCGCAGCAGAATGTGTTACTTGATTACATCAGCGAGAATCTCTTGACAAAATGAATCGTTCTAAGAAGGGTTCCATTCAAGTATATCGCTCTGTTCGTAGCAAAGTATGTTACTTAATTACATCAGCGAGAATCTTTTGGCAAAATGAATCGTTCTAAGAAGGGTTCCATTCAAGTATATCACTCAGTTCGTATCAAAGTGTGTTATTTAATTACACCACGGAGAATCTCTTGACAAAATGAATCGTTCTAAGAAGGGTTCCATTCAAGTATATCGCTCAGGTCGTAGCAAAGTATGTTACTTAATTACATCACCAAGAATCTTTTGGTAAAATGAATCCTTCTAAGGAGGATTCCATTCAAATATATCGGTCAGTTCGTATCAATATGTATTACTTAATTACATCAGCGAGAATCTCTTGACAAAATGAATCGTTCTAAATAGAGTTCCATTCAATTATATCGCTCTGTTCGTAGCAAAGTGTGTTATTTAATTATATCACCGAGAATCTTTTGACAAAATGAATCGTTCTAATGAGGGCTCCATTCAATTATATCGCTCGGTTCGTATCAAAGTGTGTTACTGAATTACATCAGCGAGAATCTCTTGACCAAATGAATCGTTCTAATTAGGGTTCCATTCAAGTATATCACTCAGTTCGTATCAAAGTGTGTTACTTAATTACATCAGCGAGCATCTCGTGACAAAATGAATCGTTCTCAATAGGGTTCCGTTCAAGTATATCGCTAGAAAAAAAAACAAAATTCACGGTCAGCTTAGTTTATAGGGATACCGAACTGATGGTTAAGTCTAACAAAGGTCTCGTTTAAATATGTCAGTTTAACTAAACCACTAAAGAATATACACATTGGTCAAACACACATGGAAAATGAATCGTTCTGACCATAACTATATTTAAATATATCGCTTACTTCCTAGCGAAATGTGCCACTCCATCACATATGCAAAGATGTCTTGGCAAATGAAGCGTCCTCAATAAGATTCGATGCAATTATATCGCTCACTTCGAAGCAATGTGTGTCACTTGATCACATCATCAAAGATCTCTTGACAAATGTATTGTTATAAGTAACCTTTGATTCAAGTACGTCACTCACTTCGAGCTGAAGTGTGTCACTAGACTACTATATGAAAATTTACATGTTAATTAATTACTTCCAACAAAGACTTTGTACAAATATAACTTTTACCAAAGAATATATTGGCAAAAAACTAGATCATCGAAGTTGAAATTCGAAATGAATCGTTCTAATCAGGGTTCCATTCAAGTATATCGCTACGTTCGAAGCAAAGTATGTTACTTAACTACATCAGAGAGGATCTCTTGGCAAAATGAATTTTTCTAATGAGGATTCCATTCAGGTATATAGCTCATTTTATAGCAAATTGTGCTACTTAATTACATCGTTGAGGATCTCTTGACAAAATGAATCGTTCTAACTAGAATTGCATTCAACTATATCGCTCAGTTCGCTGCACAGTATTACTTAATTACATCAGCGAGGATCTCTTAACAAAATAATCGTTTTAATGAGGGTTCCATTCAAATACATCGCTCAGTTCTGAGCAAACTGGGTTACTTAATTACATCAGAGAGAATCTCTTGACGAAATGAATTGTTCTAACCAGAGTTCCATTCAGTTATGTCCCTCAGTTCATAGCAAAGTCTTGCTTAATTAGATCAGCGAGGATCTCTTGACCAAATGAATCTCCCTAAAGAGGATTCCATTCGAGTATATCTATCAGTTCGTAGCAAAGCGTATTACTTAATTACATCAACGGGGATCTCTTGACAAAATGAATCGTTCTAACCAGAATTCCATTCAAGTATATCATTCAGTTCATAGCAAAGTCTTACTTAATTACATCAACAAGAATATCTTCTCAAAGTGAATCATTCTAAATAGGATATCATTCAAGTATATCGCTCAGTTCTTAGCAAAGTGTGTTACTTAATTACATCAGCGGGGATTTCTTGACAAAATGAATCGCTGTAACCAGACTTCCATTCAAGCATATCACTCAGTTCATAGCAAAGTCTTACATAATTACATCAGCGAGGATCTCTCGACAAAATGAATCGCTCTAAGGAGGATTCCATTCAAGTATTTCGGTCAATTCGTAGCAAAGTGTGTTACTTAATTATATCAGCGAGGATCTCTTGGCAAAATGAATCGTTCTAAAAAGGATTCCATTCAAGTATATCGCTCTTTTCGTAGCAAAGTGTGTTGCTTCATTACATCAGCGAGGATCTCTTGACAAAATGAATCGCTCTAAGCAGGGTTCCATTCAAGTATAGCACTCAGCTCATAGCAAAGTGTGGCATCAGATCACATCAGGAAAGAGGCACTGAAAAATGAATGGAGCTAAACAATACAAATCTGTTCGAATGCCTTGCTTGGTATAAATAATTCATTTAAAGGAAAAGCATATTCGCTGAAAAGGTTAGAACTAAATAATTATTACAATCATCCTATTCATGTATTGAGTGCATGAAACGGATGTGGTATGGCTTCGAATGCGCTGAAGAAGAATGTGAAGCATGAACGACAAGAAGTAATTATCCATTCAGATATTCGTTCAGATACCTACAAAATTTGGATGGAAAATCTTTTGATGGATGATCTAAAAGTATTTAGATGTTTTCAAGTAGACATCGATTCAACTACATAAACGATTGTAAAGCAAGCATCACAGCTGTTGTTTCGAATAATGATGACAGGATGCATGCACAGGCAGAACAAAGATCCTATTCGAATATTCCAAGTAACTTGAACTGTTCGTTCGATGTTGATCGATGAATGAAAGTAAGCATTGTAGGTGACAGTGTTTCAGTTGGAGGTGCTGTAGTTGTTGTCGTGGTAGTACCTAAATGAATATAATAAGTTGTACTTGAATTTAAAACTTCATATGCTGTTGAGTGTCCCCGACATGCATTGACAAACCGATTTCAGTCTGCTTTCAAACTTTTATGTAGATAGCCCTTACCATTTCCGAGATGCAATATAGACGAGGTTTTGAATTTGAACACAATGGTTTTTAAGTTATTGGTCTATCAGCTAAAATGAATTGTGGTAAGTCTTGCTGTGCGGAGCTCACTTCTAAATAGTGCATGCATAGTCTGAACTCTGTTGTTCTCAGCTTACAGTTATTCAGCCTTAAGTTTCCAAGTACGCCAAGGAAAGGACATATTCTTTGTTTTAGAATTTTGTTGTTGAACTTTCTTGCACTTATTTATCATTCTTGATTGAATCTGTTGTAATTTGTACGTTTTTTCCATTTAGTACGATTGCCTGATCAGAAAGTTGGATGGGATTAGCGATCGATGAAGCGCATTCAAGAAACAATGAGTGAAAACACATCCTATTAATAAATATGCTTTTTTTATTGAGCCCTTGTATTCTTTCATATGCTCTTTCTTTACGATTTGTAAGAATAGTGGGATTTCAATGAATTACAAACGTGAAATTTTTAGCTTCTCGTGAAACAAAAAAAGGTCAATAAAAATATTCCTCAAGAATAGCTCAATAGCTTCGAAGTTTTCAAGAAGGCATTGAAATCTTTCCAACCGACCACAGGATCCACTAATCGCAGCTGAGTAACGGCTTTGTGGTGCTTTCATCGTCGACAAACATCCTAACAGTAAACAAGTAAGTATGTTTCGTGTTATTTATGACAAGAAAGACTGAAATGAGCAATATGGAACTAGAATGTCCCACTACCTACATGAAACGGTTATTCAGATCTTATTGACGACGAGGAAGAAGCTCTGAAACTAATGACTTTGTTTGCCAAGGGGTGTGGTGGGTGCGGGTGTGAGTATGGGGTGTGGGTATGGGGTGTGGGTATGGGGTGTGGGTATGGGGTGTGGGTATGGGGCGTGGGTGTGGGTGTGACTGTGTGGGTGCGGGTGTGGGCGTGGGTGTAGGTGGGTGTTGGTGGGTGTGGGTGTGGGTGTGACTGTGTGGGTGTGGGTGCGGGTATGGGCGTGAGTGTGGGTGGGTGTGGGTGTGACTGTGTGGGTGTGGGTGTGGGGTGGGCGTGGGTGTGGGTGTGGGAATTCCCTTTCTTTCCATTCATACACCCACATCCCCACTCATTCACCCTGCACATCGCACACAACGACATCCCACACCCACACCCACCCACCCACACCCACACTCACAGACATCCTCCTCTAGTTATTGTGGACCTCTTCGAGACTCACTGTATGTCAAAACATTGTCTACTTTTCAAACGCAATCTTTCTAGACGACGTCGTATAGTTCTAAAATCAAATACATCATTGTTTACTAAAATGGAAACATTTTCAATTCTTATCATACAAAATCTTTTTCACTGAATGCTATATCAGAAACGATCGATAGAATACTAAACATTTTTTTAATATTCAACATAAATGTATGACAATTCAAGGCTCAATGATTCCCGAGAACGGATTAAAGAAAACCTGATTATTAGTTCTTTTCATCTTAGGTAAATTATTGACCAGCTGATTGATTTTATTCTAGCATTAAGTTTCTGACAGTTCCATTGTTGCGCACATCTCCAGTGTAACTATGTATTATCGAAATTTTGTACGAATGCTATGGGACAAAATGCTTATAATTTTGTGAAACACGATCTGAAAGGAGTGTTGAAGTGTTTAGGGGTAGAAATTTGCACCCCCACCACAGACAGTGACAGAGAGCCCTGGTATTCATCACAGACCGTGACAGGGAATCTCGGGTACTCATCACAGACCGTGACAGAGAATCCTGGTACCCATCACAGACCGTGGCAGAGAATCCCGGGTACTCATCACAGACCGTGACAGAGAATCCTGGTGCCCATCACAGACCGTGACAGAGAATCCCGGGTACCCATCACAGACCGTGACAGAGAATCCCGGGTACCCATCACAGACTGTGACAGAAAATCTCGGGTACCCATCACAGTCCGTGACAGAGAACCCTGGTACCCCTCACAGACCGTGACAGAGAATCCCGGGTACCCATCACAGACCGTGACAGAGAAACTGTAGTTTTAAAGCATCAGATAAACAGTTAGCTACAAATGTGTCGCAAAGAAATGGAACAAAAGGATTTCCATTTAATTAGTAACAATAGATCCATCGTGTTTCATATTTTTAATCCCGCAAGGGATTGCGCTAACAGCTTTTTTAACGAAGATAGCTAGCGACCTTCGGTTTTCACCATTCGAAAGAGGAAGCCGTGGGGACGCAAATCCATGTAAAAATAAAAATTTTCTAAAACGTTTCTAGGCAAACTCTAACAAAGCAAAGCCGAGAAAACAGGTCATTTTTCTCGGTTTTAAAAATTTTTTTTCTTTTTTAAACAACTGTGTGTCTTTTCAACTTTGCTTCGCTACAGTTTGCCAGGAAAAATTTCGGAAAATTTTTATTTTTACATGGATTTGCATTCCCACGGTCCTTTATTCCGAACGGTGAAAATTGCAGGTTAGTACACTGTAAAAAATAGGCGTAGAATAATAAACCCTTCAAAAGGGTTTATTAGCCTTATAAACCAAGGGGGAAAAAGCGGATTGTGGTATCCCGGTATCCTGTGTATCCCCGATGTATCCTCTGTATCCCCGATGTATCCTCTGTATCCCCGTTGTATCCTCCGTATCCTGACCGTATCCCGGATACGCGAATCCGCGAAAAATCTATGTATCCGGAATGCGCCGAGAACACATTAGGGATACAGAGGATAAAGGCGATAATTTGCGAATATAGGGAATTCCTGGAGCCGATTTTCTCCCAAGCTGAGAAAAATGAAAAACAGAGTTTTCTGCAAGGGAGAAACATCGAACTTTTGTACGTTACATACTTTCCGTACTTTTATATACTTTAACCTACTCTAAAGTACTTTGACGTACATTGCCAGACAGATCTCTGGGATCTCAGAGGGGTCTCTAGGGTGCAACGGTGACGATAACCGTAGGTACGGATACCGGTCCAACTACGATGACCGTAGGTGCGGTTACCGATTCAAACGCATTGGCAAGAAAAACACCATTTTATAAGAAAATAACGATATTTCATAAAGGTTGACGAAAGTAAATCGAGGCCGGAGAATCCGAATCTGAAGTCAGCTTTTGAAAATTTTGAGTTTTAGTCTTCACATATAATGTTTGTTACGAATAAATTTTTCTAGAAAAAAAAGACGATTTTCAAGAAGGGGTTTAGTCTTGGGAAGAGAAAATTGAAAAGTTCAAGGATCTGATTTCGGATTTGGATTCTCCGACCTCGATTCACTTTCGTCAACCTTTATGACACATCGTTATTTTCTTATAAAATGGTGTTTTTCTTGCTAATGCGTTTGAACCGGTAACCGTACCTACGGTTATCGGTTTGGACCGGTGAAACGGTGACGGTTAACCAGTGAATGGTCGTCACCGTTGCATCCCTAGAGGCCTCTAGGTGATCTAGGGTATGTCTCAAGTGGATCTCTGGGGGTTCTTTAGGGAATCTCAGGGAGATCTCTAGGGGATCTGAAGAGTCTCTCAAGTGGATTCAAACAAGACCTCAAGTGGATCTCAGAATGGTCTCTAGGAGATCTTAAGAAGAATTTTAGGGTACCTCAGGGAGGTTCCTATGGATTTTCATGGAAGACTTCAAGGGATTTCAGAGATCTGTTGATGGGAGGTTACCGAGGGCTTTCGGAGATCTCATACACGTCTCTAAGGGTCTCGTCTTGGTATCCAAGGGACCTCGAGAACGTCTCTATGGGATTTCAGAAGGATCACTAGAGGAGGCCGGGAGACCTTGTTCGGTTCGCTTGTGGACATCATTGAGATTACCGAGAAAGCTCTCTTAGTTCCCCTAAAGATCTCAATGTGATCCACTGAAGATTTCATTCAGATGAGCTACAGACGTTCCTGATGTCCTCTAGAGAGCCTCCGACATCCTCCTGAGGCCACCATACGAACTCCGTAGTTCTCTGTAAGGCCCACTAGAGACCCCTGAGATCTCCTGAAGACTTTACTAAGATCCTCTGAAGATCTCTCTTGAATTACCAAAATATCTTCATTAGGCCCTCCAGAGACCTTCCAGGGATCCCCTGAAGACTTCTCTGAGATCTTGCAAGTATCTCCATAAGACCCACCAGAGATCTCCCATGGATCCTCTGAGGACTTCACTGAGGTCTTACAAGTATCTCCATAAGACCCTCCAAGGATCGCCTTGAGGTCCTTGAAGACGTCCCTGAGCTTTCCAGAAGACATCTCTCAGATCTCCTAAAGATTTCGATAAGATCCGTAGAGACCTCCTTTGGATCCACGAAAGACATCCCTGAGATCCTCCAAAGATGTTCATAAGACTACCCAGAGCCATTGCTAAGATCTCTAAAGATCTCCATAAGACCCTCCAGTGACCTCCCTGTGAGCCACGAAAGACCTTTCTGAGATCACTTAGGGACCTCCTTAAGATCCTCTAGGGACATGTCTGAGTACATGATTGTACTTTTTTTGTACTTTAAAGTACACTAAAGTACTTTAAAGTACATAAAAGTATGATGTTTCCCCCTTGGTCCGTATTCTTTGAATCCCCGCCGTATTTCGGATAGATGGAATCCATTTCCGCCCCCCTCCCCTTGATGATTAGGCACTACACTATTTAAACAGTTTTATTTTTGTTTTCACGTTAATCGAAATATGTGAAAAAGGCCTTTCAAACTCTTTGTATTGATGAGAGGTCTTCACCAGAACTGATCAGTTATTAACCCGATGATATACAACCCATATTTTATTAATTTTCTGCTTAGTATCAAACTGTGTCTTCTTAATCTCATAGGTATCCTATGTATCCCCGATGTATCCTCCGTATCCCCGACGTATCCTCCGTATCCCCGATGTATCCTCTGTATCCCCGATGTATCCTCCGTATCCTCTGTATCCCGACCGTATCCGGGATAGACGGAATCCGCTTTTTCCCCCTTGCTTATAAACGCTTTCATATACCCTTTTCCTTCATAAACCCTAGGAAGGGTATATTATTCGTTGCACTTTCATAAAACCCTTTAGGGTATATGAGCTGTCATACACCCTTAAGGGGTTTATTAACTTCATAAACCCTTTGGAAAATGTTTTTTTATTCTACGGTTTCTTCTAAATGGTATATTAATAAACGCTTTCCGAAGGGTTTATGAAGTTAACAAACCCTTTAAGGGTATATGACAGCTCATATACCCTAAAGGGTTTATGAAAGTGCAACGAATAATATACCCTTCCTAGGGTTTATGACGGAAAAGGGTATATGAAAGGGTTTATGACACTAAAAGGGTATATGAAAGCGTTTATAAGGCTAATAAACCCTTTTGAAGGGTTTATTATTCTACGCCTATTTTTTATAGTGTAGCTACCTTTGCTAAAAAGTTATAATCATTTTATCCGATGTCTTCTTTTAAAATTCCGATGATAGATTAACATTGAGCTTTTACAAATCTAATCAATAGGATAAAATTAACTGTTTAGTAACATCAGCTCAGTTTGTTGAAATTGATATCCCATACGTCTAACTGATGGTTACTTCTTAGACATCATTTCTCGAAAGCAAATAACTATTAATAAAAGAAAACGACATATTACTTCGAGTCGGTGTTGTTGTTACAGTTGTTGAAGGTAAATGAAAATTTTGTAATTAAACAAACTGAACTAACAATAAAGCATTCGGAAGTGAGCCGCTTCGTTGGTCTCCCTATTTTCCGCATATGTACACGATTACTAGAGTAGCCTAACTTCCAAAGGATGTCTGCTATTGTTAGATTCGGTCAAGATAATGACTTTTTACTGAATCTCTGCTACAATTACTGCATTCTTATCGTCGTTTAATCTTCCTCTGGTTTCGCGATGCTGCTTTGAATCTTTCACCATTGGAACTAAACTGAATCTTATCTCAGATTCGACCAGATTAGCAAACGATATGAGTTCCTAATCGACCGAATTCGCAAGGTTTTCCTTGGGCACAATTAGTAGGATGATTGTCAACATACTCTCGATAAAACAGGATCAGAAAACTCTCTTGAAAAGGACTTCAGTTCCATGACACGTGCATTTACGTAAGAGATGATTGATGATGTACTTCACTCAATAGTAGATACTTCGATGAAACACTGCAAGAATAGCGCAATGAAATGACATTAACCCCAAAACAACTGTTCTTCTTTCCATTTACAATCCCTCACTCGTTCATTCATTATCTGGACCAGACAATAACGGTATTACTCCTGAGTCCATCCAAATAGACACTCAATGATTTGTTCGTCCTTTTCATAGTCCAAAAACGATAAATTCCATATTCTGTCTTTTTTATGTACTCAAAAAGTGAGTACACTATAGAATCGGCCAGTGTGTCCGGTCTGCCAGCCGCTTACACGATAACTCTTCAAAGGCTCATCCAATTGTCATGAAATTTTGCACACCGAATAGTGTCATCAATATCTCGGTCGAGTTCGAAGATGATAATGGTTTCGTCAAGAAATGGCTTAGTTATTATATAAATAATGTTCAGTATCTGTCTGCGTGTGTCTGTGCCGGGTCAAAGGTCAAAGGTTAACGGTCAAATAAGGCTATAAGAGAACCGTCCCAAGGGTGATTATATGGAGATGCCCATAGGTTTGCAAGAGCTATCCTATGGAGGTACCATAGGCCCCCAAGGGCTATTATATGGAGTAACCATAGGTCTTCAAGGGCTATCCTATGGGGGTGCCATAGGCCCTCAAGGGCTATTATATGGAGTAACCATAGGTACTCAACAGCTATCCTATGGAGGTACCATAGGCCCTCAAGTTTTGTTTTCAGACAGCTTGATCAAAATCAATCTGTCGTTAATTATTTTTACTTTTTCTATGCGAACATTGACCTATCCCGGTTATTGGAGAAGGGGGTATACCTTTAGGTCCTCAAGTCCTATATTATGAGGGTACCATTAGGTTCTTAAGTCCTATATTATGAGGATACCTTTAGGTCCTTAAGTCCTATATTATTTTTCAATGGTCGAGATAATTAAAATGAAATCAGCATGAAAAATAATATCCTGAACATACCATAGACTTTGTTTGTAAATTTTTAAATTAGCAAGTATCCTTAATATAAAAGAGAACTTAATACATGATGAATCAAATAATATAATAAGGAACTATTAAAAATATAGGATGTTAACATGGACGTTCACTTTGTTTTCATTCTTATCGTGTCCTAAATATTTTATATCATACACAGCAAAGCTAGAACAAACAATGAATACACTACTGGAAATGACTCATAAAGACTGTCGTTAAGGAATGAATGATTAAAAATCGAGTTTATGCTGATTAGCTAGCCATAAAAGCTACACCAATAATTGTAAACAAAAATATAATTATTCACAAAATTGCTTCCCTTATTCAACGAAAATCTACATTCAATTTAAACCCAAAAAAAAAATTTTAACGTACGCGCCAATACTTCATTCGACACTTTCTTATATTCTACTTCATTTTTCTGCTTTTTTTTAGACAGTTTGATCAAAATCAATATATGGTCAATTATTATCACTTTTTGAAGTACACATAGCACTCGGATTTAAATCCGAAGTTTCCACATTTTTTAAAATCTATAGTGGCCAATCTGTCGCCTCACCAAAACTGAGCAAGTATGAAGAAATCAATGAAGAAAGAAATAAGGAGAAGAAGAAAATCGACAGCTTCTTCTGTAGCCAAACTGTCGAACATCTTGACTGAATACCAGCTTCAGTTTCTGGAGAGTTGTTCATCAATCTTCCAAGGAGGTAGCAGCTTATTTAAATCCACAAAAATCAAATATGAGCCGCTAAAATCGCTGCTTCCCTCTTGGACCTATCTCAGTTATACATATAACATGCGATGCAAAAGTCTTGGAAAAAATGTCAACCTATGCTAGACCATATTGCCAGCTTCTAAACCAATCAAATTCTTTTTTTTGTTGGAGAGAGCAAAGTCTGAACTACAAATTTTGTACCAGACTTATTTTTCCTGAACGAATCTACGAAGCAGGAGAAGCCAAAAACCAAACACCTCTAAAAAGTTCTTGCAATTTCACGTTCACGCAATATCATTTTTTTGCTTACTTTTCATTTTTTTTATATTAAAAGCAAAATGAAAACGCACGTGTAATGATGATTTTGTAGCATAAAGAGTGCTCTTTCCAATAGTGTATTCGAAGTTAAATTTGGTCTTGGTTTCTTTAGAAAAATATACCTCTTTCTGGATGATACTGTATAATTTGGTCTTTGTTACTACCTGACTGTGTTGCAACAATAAATGAGGTTTTTGAATTCTTTTTTTCTGCTAAGTTTCTATGATCTGACGTATTTGAAACAAATAACATACAAAGATTTCAGTTCACACATAGTTTCTCGAAACTGTAGTTGATCTGCTTCCAAATAGATAATTCTTGCAAAAGACTCAATTTTTACAAAAATTTCAATTTCCTATTTTTTTAATTATAGAGTCAAGAGCTAATATTAAAAAAATTTACCAAAGCTGATACCGATATAACTTTCCATGTGTCACATTTTGGTATATTTTTTGTTAGAATTCGATCCATGTAGCTCAAGATAGTTGAGAAGTAGAAACTTTTCAAATTGCAAAAACGTTGCAAGAACGTTTTTAGAGGTGTTTAGTTTTTAGCTTTTCTTGCTTCGTAGATTCGTTCAGGAAAAATAAGTCTGGTACAAAATTTGTAGTTCAGACTTTGCTCTCTCCAACAAAAAAAAATTTGATTGGTTTAGAAGCTGGCAATATGGTCTAGCATAGGTTGACATTTTTTCCAAGACTTTTGCATCGCGTGTTATATCACATCGATCGCTAGAACTTCTTTTACGAATTCAGTTGTATGACTATTTATGTACATACACGAACAAAAAAGCAAATGTTGCCTTACTTGTTGTTGTAGTTGTTGCTGTCGTCGTTGTTGTTGCTGTCGTCGTTGTTGTTGTAGTTTTAGTTGTTGTTGTAGTTGTTGTTGTCGTCGTCGTTGTTGTTGTAGTTGTTGTTGTTGTAGTTGTAGTTGTTGTTGTCGTTGTTGTTGTAGTTGTAGTTGTTGCTGTCGTCGTCGTTGTTGTTGTCGTTTTAGGGATACCAATCAAGGCGACAAACATTGCAGCAATGCCCGCGCTTAGAAGAAGAATAGCAAGTAGAGATAGAAATAAACAGACAGGTGAATATTGGCAACGAATGCGTTTAAAATACCTAAGTGAACGATTTCCAAAACTTAATAAGAAAAAATGTAAAACAATTATTTACTGATTCTTTTTATTTTTGTTCGACGCTTGCTGATCGATGTCCTGAAGATCCACTCCATTTGACAATGAGCCAGTTGCCTGAATTAATTTAACAGATGAATATAGACAAAAAAAAAGGATAAATAGTTCCATTTAGGTGTCAGTTTTATCATCGGATCAAATAAAATTATTTATAATAATAACTCAAATGCAAATATAATCTATTGGGACAAAAATAATTTTACACTTGACTAACAGAAATGGAAATACCACCAAGCCTAAGTCGCTGTAGTTTTTACCAATAAATACTTATTGGCCATTCATTATCTTTCTAAAATATATTCTCGAAACTGGTCAAAAAAATAAACTGGACGCGTAAACTCCAAATTTGGAGCTCACTTACGCATTCATATTTTACCAAAGCTACGCAGTCCATGTTTTCCGAAATGCATATAAAGACAACATACGACTGTTAAAATCAATAACAATTTCTAAAACTGTATTCATATTAATCATTACTCATATTAATTATTACTCACGCTAATTAACTTAGTACTCACCCTAATTAGTACTCACCTTAATTGGTACTCACCTTAATTGGTACTCACCTTAATTAGTATTCAGCCTAATTACTGCAACTCTTAATTCATACTCATTAATTTATCGGAGCCAACCTATGAAGGTACTCATGGGTTCTCAAGGGCTATCTTTTAGATATACTTATAGGCCCTCAAGGGCTATCCTATGAAGGTACTCATAGGTCCTCAATAGTGGTGGTACATTTACTTTACTTTTTCAAAAAGTAAATAAGTAAAGTAAATAGACTATTTACTATTTACTTTAGTAAAAGTAAATGATTTATTACTAAATAAATTCAAATACATTGCGCGTAATCAACTTAGAAAACTGCGTCAAATGTCTGTATAATCTTGAAGAAGCAAGTTCCATAACCAATGTGATCCATACTGAATACCGAACTGGTGTTGCACTAATTTCTCATATTCCGAAATTTGGAAAGGAATCTATATCATCCCATGAAGATGGAGACGTAGAAGACTGGGAATGTTGTATCTTCTTGAGAGATGCACATTCCGCTCAAAAGATGACACATGTCTGGGAGGAAATGCAACATGTTCTATGGAAGATGTGACTGAGAATGCATCTCTAGATTCTGGGATGTGTGACACTGCTGACTTCAACAGTTTATAAGTGAGAGGTTCAAACAAACTGTCTTTCTGTGGCTCTGGCCTATCTATGACGACCTATTTACTGTTTTTTACGAGAATATCATAATAATAAGAAAATACAATGAAGTATGAAGCGTTATTGAAAGTCAAATAACCCTATGGTTTCAGTTAAGATGAAACTACTTAAAGATCTCTACTATGGGCATCTAACAGAATCTTTAAGTGTTTGCTATGCAGAGGAATTTTCTTATTTTACGTACATAGTAGCTCATTGAAATAGAAGCAGGAAGAGTGTTAACTTTTGGGAGTTTACTCTTGCCAGAAGAACTTTGGAAAATCAATTGATATTTTATTAGGACGACTTTCAGTAGCAAGTGACACATTTCAGAACAAATTGACTCAACGTGAACTTAGATTAGTTCGTATAATGAGGTATTTTCATCGGAAAAGTGCTGCTAGTATGAGTTTATACTCTAAATCTAATACAAATCGAAAATATATCAATAGAAAGAAATATGACATAGCTGAACAATATTATTCAAAAAAAGCATTAAGTTTATGTTCTAAAATATCTTTAAAAGAATTTGGCAAACAAAAATTTTACTTAAAGTATTGCAACCGTAAGAAAAATCAGATAAAACACCAGTAAAAACTGCATTAGAAAAATACAGCTCAGTTTCACCTGAATTAAGTAGTGTTTACAAACGACTCGGGGTTGAATAATGGCAAACATGGAAAGGAGGAGATCAATAATTCATGAAGTTTGAAAATTATCTCAGAAGGGCAATTTGAAGTATTTTGATCGGTGCTTCGTAGGTTTTGATCAGAGAAAGTACAGATCTAGCAAAATGAATAAATTATGAATCAGTCATCAACACCCGATAGCTTTATGTGAATTTCAAAACTTTTCGTCGAGAAAGATATCACTACCCTGCCTCAGGGCTAAGCTAAGAAGCAAATCACATTGAAGGATAGTTTCATTAGTAAACAAAAATTCTTAGACTGCACAATATCATAGGAAGACTAAATAGGATATGAAAAATCTATCGTAATACCGCATTGAAAAGATATTTTTCGAAACAGTTCTGACAAAGTTAATTTGTGTTTTCACGAGAAAAGTGTATAAAATTTTCCTGAATCTAGTTGATGTTAAATAGTGATTCGTACGATAATTTTGGTTTTTGTCTACGTCATTCTTTGTCGGATTGAAATTAATTCAATACAAATGAAGAACACTCAAATTCATGTTATAGGAAGGATATTATTGGAAAGATTCAATGGTTAATGTTTCTTCTTCGAGGTTCTCGTACAATTTTTAGGGCATAAAAATCTGTCAAAATGCATGAAAACTTGCCTAATCGGCTAACATAATTCTGCCAATATTTTTAAACGTTTACCAATAATTATCGTACATATTATGCACAATAGTTTATCTCGCCTGTGTGCACTAATCTGATTTGGTCACCTTTTGTAGAATACGTACGATTATCTGTTATACAGTCTAATTCAACTATCCTACGTAATTTGAATGTTTCTTTCCTTCATATCTCTTTTTCTCTCTCCCCATGTTTCTCTTCGGTTGACTGATTCTCTCACGAGAAGGAGATTGAGACTCTAAAAAGATGGAAAATACTTAAATAAGCTCACTTGATAAGACTAGAATTGTCGTTACAATAATGATTGTTAAATAGACTTATTATCAAAGGCTAGATAAGATATGTATAGAAGAGTTATTGAGTCATTGAAACGATCTAATTACAGTATAAATAGACGCAATGGGAGTGATTATACGAGAAGTCAATTTTGAAAACCGTGCATAGTAGTTTTGCCCAATAACAAGAAAGTTTTTCAGGAAAGAAAGCAAGTCGACCTCATCGATTGCGTATTACTCGTTGATGTTGATGAAGTTGTAAAAACAGGAGTCGATCTGATTGCTCATATCCATCCACGATATGTATTCTCAAGGCTTGTCTAATACGTCAAATTAAATGGTCAGCAGTAATAATTCACTCAAATGAGTCTATTTTCTAAAAAGAAATTTAATTTATGAAATTAAAACTTCATATAAAAAAATACACAGACGAAGCGTCCTGTCACTTTTGCGTGGCCTCTTTGTTGCTCTATTATGAGCTGTCTTACATGTCTAGTTCTGTGAAAACGGAATCAAACCTAACGCTGAGTGTTAAGAGAAATAATAGTATGTAGTATAAAGGAATTAAGTATTATTTATTGATCTTTTTCCTACGCTGGATTAAACTGTAATTCATGCTATTTAAAAGTGGCTTGTATTCAGTGGAATTAATTAGCGAATCGTTCTTCCTAAATAATATCACAAGGCAGCTCTGAAAACTTGAAGTGATCATTCCTGGATAATCCTTGAGAGGTTGCATGAACTATTTTCTAAAATAACAAGTATCATACTGGAAACTTTAGTGTTTTAGATTTGGCGAGAGAGAGAGCAAACATGTTTCGTGATTTTAGATGATTTTGAGTAACTTCAAACTCATTTTTGCTATTGAAGGTAAGTTGTGACTATGTCTTCTCTTTATTTATTATGTGAAAAATCAATAGTAATAACTTAGTTTTTCTTGAGTTCTCATTTAAACGCATTCTCATATCTCTTGCCGTCTCTAACTACCTGAAGACAATGTTATTTTTGAACTTCAAGTGAAATAGTGTCTACTCATGGGATAATTCTGACTAAAGCCTGAAACTAAGGATGTTAAATCAGGACTTTATCATTCTTACTTGAATTCTTTTGGAATCATGAATAGGGTAGTGCGATTCTTTTCATTTGCCTTGATTAAATTAGGTATTTAGCTGTATTAGTTTACAGTTGATGTTAGGTGCAACTTAGTGCTAAGTGAAACTGAAGGACGTTAATAATAAGCAGTATCGAAAAACAATGACTACTCACTTTTAAAGAATGATTTTTTTTCAGTTCATGTTGAACTCGCCGCTTATTATGTGATTAAGCAACATTCGTGAGCCAAATATCACTATGATTCAATATTTTTCGTTATGAGGCAGCTATTTCATGCAAAACTTTGGTTTTTGTAAAGATCTTGGCTAACTGATTGGAGATCGAGAAATCGCAGTCAGCGAAAAACTTTTCGAAATTTCAATCGTGACATTAATTATGAATATAATGCCGTTTTAGTAAAAAAATAGCATTCCACCTTCACTTGAGAGCATTCTCTTACTCAAACCACCAGTTTTCAGTAAAAAATCACTTCTTTCACTAGATGAAACTTCAATAAAAATTAAGTTTTCTTTCAAAATTTGTTTTCAATAAAATACCTGTTCTTATCAGAGAAAAATCTTTTTCTTTTTGCAAAACGTTTTTCAATTGAAAACAAACTGAATAATTCAATAAACTAATTGTAGATTCCGATTCCTCCTACGGTGATTTTCTTCTTTTAAGCCCTATTTAGAACTATTATTTTGTGAAACAAGAGCCAAGAGAACTGTTGAAGTGTACATGGATTGAGATTTATGCCCACCCAACTCCATGGGTTCACATAGACCGTGAAAGAGAAATTAAATAATTTGACCATGAATTAATTAACAAGCTTGTATGTAATATTTCCTGAGCCAATCTTTGACGACCCATCACAAACCCTGACAGACAGATGCAAGGGGCGGCTACTAGTGGTGATGTATAACTAACATCCAATCGAAATATGGATGAAGTATTTTCTTATAAATGCATGTCAATAGATATAAACAGACCAGATTTTAGAACATGAGCAACAGTGGGCATATAGTGTTTCACATTTTAATGCTACATCAATTGCACTAACAGCTTTTCATAAAACACTTATCGTTGATGATATGAACTTGGAAGCAGAACCGTAACTGATATCCTCTATCGGATACGAAGCTGACACGTAGCACACCTATCTCAGGAGACTACATATGTTTCGTTTTAATATTTTTAATGGTTCATACATTTTCTTTTACTGAGGTAAATAATGTATTAACTTTTACAAAAGTAAATAGTAAATAGTTTATTTACTTATTTACTAGTAAAGTAAAAGTAAAGTACCACCACTAGACCTCAAGGGATACTTTATGAAGGTGCTCATAGGCTCTCAAAGGTTACTATCCGGAGGTACCCTTGGGACCTCAATGGTTACTATTCAGGGGTACCCTTGGGACTTCAAGGGCTACTATAGCGAGGGACCCTTGGGTCCTCAAGGGCTACTATACGGGGGTACCGTTTTCCCGCAAGTCTTACTACTGGAAGGTACTCGTGGGTGCTCAAGTTCTAATCTTAGGTGTACTGGTGTCTCCTGAAGTTCTCCTGTACAGGAATTTCTTCGATCCTTAAATACTATTGCGCATGATCGTTCTACATTGAGTGGGGACTATTCCATTCCGTAAGATGATGAACTGCTACTGATTGCGAACAGGAGGTGCTACCCAGGCTGAACATTACGGCGACGCCAAACGACCGAACACGACCGTATTTCGCCGATGCTTTCAAGATGGACTTTGTCTCTGACTATAAGGACAACATATGGGCATATTTGGGCTGATGCTAGGGTTATTGTGGGTGATCTATCGATTGATGGGTATATGTATGTGACCTCGTCCATCCCAACACCGTGAAAAAGAAATTCGCTCTTTAATTGGCCCGACAAATGAACAAATCAGACTTTATGTGGTCTTTTCTCCATTATTGTAAGGACAATACATGGGCATGTTCGGGCCGATCCAAGAGTTATCGAGGATGCTCCATCAATTCATGGGTGTATGTTTGGGTCCCCACTCAGTCTGACACGGCGAAATAGAATCTGGCCATTTCATCAGCTCAAATAATGCATTACTCATATTCTAGGAGGAGCTTGATCCTATGATATAGACATCAGCTAGATTGTCATATCGTTAGACCAGTGGTCTACGGCGGCTTCTTACGGTAGTTCACTGTGCGCGTAAAGCACACTAAAGCATTGTTTACGATTGCTAAAGGCATCTAGCTTATGCTGCGAACTAGACTGTGTCTCATGACATTTTATGACGTCAGCGTATACAGTCGTCACGTTCTCACAGGTGTGGGTGGGGAGCGTTGGGGTGAGGGGAGTGAGCATGTGAGTGGCCTGGCCGTGGGTGGACATATTCACTTCCATCAAACCCACACTCTTGCCACACACCCTATAACACCTTCACTATCACTTCCACAACTACACCCACACATCCTGGGCGAGTGATTGCGAAACGACCGGAACACGGTGCACAGCCGCGGACTACTAACAACAGATTTCCATCATCAACAACATATCAATACTTCCCATGATATCAAAGACAATACGACGATAAGTAGAAGACCCTATACCTAAGCGACAAGTCTTGACGACTCACTTTGCTGTCGAAGCATACATCTTCTCAGTCTTCTTTCCGTATCCACTCTACCTTCCAGAGTGGCACAGTAGTGCCGAAGAATACGCCGCTGCAGTAACACTTCAAGATCACTGCGTATCTTCGTCCCGTGAACCTTCAGAGGACAACAGTACCTCACGAAAGTAGATGCACAAGGGCCGAGCGTACTCCTTCCGAAAGAAGTTGATGACTCAAGGGTCCGGCCTATAGTAGGACTTGGGGACCCAAGAGTACCCCCTATAGTAGCCCTTGAGGACCTAAGGGTGCCCTTCTATAGTAGCCATTGAGGACCTATGGGTATCTCTATAAGATAGCTCTTGAGAGAAAACATGGGCTACAAACTATAGTAAAGCATGGACTGGCGTGAAGTGAGCTCCGAATTTGGAGTTTACGCAGTTTGGAGCTCACTTTTTTTGACCCTTTGAAACTGCTTCATTTTATCATCTGACTCTTGATCAATCACTAACTTGCTTTCTAAGATAGGTATCTTTGACGGAATCAGGAAAAGTTCAATTACAATATGGAAACTAACTAAGGAAAAGGTTGTTGACATACGATGTAACATTATAGTATTTTCTTGCGTTTTCAATTCTTATTTAGTACTTCCCTTTTGAAATACTTTTTTTCGACATAGACGCTATGTAAACCAATATATTTCCAGTTTGTTTTATGGAAACGATGCTGAAAGGCAAAGATTTTTCCTTGAAAACACACCAAAATGCAGTTTTTGCGCAACGGGATGCTAAAGTTCTCCAGTTTTGTTGTTATTATATCATTTTTTACTAATTTTTTTTTTAGATATAAATTCGATTTCTTAAGATTAGCTGTCGTATGGGTTCAAATTACGTTGCCCATTAATCAAAGGGAAGAAAGTGTGGAAAGCACACATAAAAATCGTTTACTTATAGAAAAACATTAGATTTTAATTACAACGGTCATTCTCTCAGTCTGAAGAGTACATCACTAAGAGTTTAGCTAACAAAGTATGTAGTGAAACACGGTAGTTGTACGCAAGTATACGTATTGGGGTAAAAAATTGTTGAACATTCTCTATCGAATTTTGCATGAAACTAGAACATTTGACCGTTTCTAAAATTCGATGAAGATGTATATAATTCAAATGAGAACTTTCTTATACAACCAAAACTAAACAATTTCCAGATCTTCAATAATAAATACTTAGGAGTATAGAATCTGATAATGAGCATGCTCCTCATTTTAGTATCTCACCTGTATTGATGACAGAGAATGTTGATCAATTTTGGCGGCATTGTCGGTAGGTGTTTGATTGTTTACTGGTTTACCAACATTTTGATTGACAATTTGTTTGGCAGATTTATCTTGGACTGTTTCGAGGACATTCTGATGGAGAGTTGGTTCATCTCCCATATATTTCCTCCATCTTCTTCCCTTCCCTTTCCCTTCCATCACAATAGCCTGGGGTTTACGTTGATGATAACGCGCAGCCAAAATAGTTGACGTCTATTTACATAAAGAGAAAATATGAATAATCAAATATTTTAAGAATATAACCGGGAACAAAATGTCTTGAGGATTGGCAGACTGATTGTTCGTCGGATGGATTTTATGTTTTGGTGATTGGGTGGTTACATAGATAACAAAACGAGATTGCATATCTTTTGTCAATGAATGATGATACTAGATTGAATAACTCGTAAGAATAGAGACAGAAATTGCAATGGTGAATTATGCACTTGATGAGAAACTTTACCAATAGATGGTACCGATAGTGGAGGAAAACACGGAATATTGTGTGGATTTGCAAGTATAGTTAACAATACTGGATAAGAATGATTATCCTCTGTTTTGCTAGGTTTATCGACTTGAGCTTGATTGTAGTGTGCGATTGTGTTCGACAAGAAAATGACCGTTTGTATTTCACTTCACTGATGCATCGTCGTATTATATATATATTGCAGACAGAAGAAAAAGAATCAGTAGAAAAGTATACATGTTGTAGGTTTTTTCAGAATGAGATGTATATTATGCAAGGCTTCGTGTATGTCAATATGATACACTCAAATTTTCTCAAATAAATTTTCCAACGCAAGAAATTCAATTAAGACATTTTTATTTTTTTTTACATCTAATACAAAGTCATAAATTTCGGAGAAAAAAAGTTCTACACAAGCGAGAGTAAATTGAAAAATTCACTCATTCCGCCCCACTCTTCTTGAAATCTCATTGCCAATACTCAGATTTTTTTTACTTTTGTATGCGACCTACAAAGAAAAATCATAAGCCTCGTATCACCTCAAATCACTAGTCTTTTACTCCTGTGTGACTTTTTGTAGGAGATCTGTAGGTGATAATTGAAATCACATGATAGTGTATCGGAATAGTAAGGAACCAAATCAGTCTATGATTTTTTCGATTTAAAACTGAAGTCGAGAATAGATATTCACAAATAGTTTTCAATAGTACGGTAGAATCAATGAAACTTTCTTTCAATTAAGATACGCAACTATTTTATTTCTCAATGCAAACATTGTCATTAAACTCAGCGATGTCAAACGAGGTTGAACGTTAGCGTATTGTGATGATATTCTTTGAAAATCAATCAGAAATCCACTGCATAGATAATTCGTTGCCGGTCATTTCGACTTCGGTTTATTTCTTGTATAAAGCAAAAGGAAAAAATAATTAAATCAAAAGAAGCGCTTCTTTTTTGGCTTCTTATTCAATGCAACACACAACTCAATCTTTGGAATAATAATTAGGTGTCTATATCAATAATAAAATATAACATTATAATGAAATTGAATTGGGATTGAAATACTAAAGTCTAAGGAAGAAATTGAAAGAACGACAAAAACTAGTTTTACACGTTTTGGGCTCTTTACTAGACTAACATCTCAGCTAATAGGTTATAGGGAAAGCCAAAATTTTCATATCTGAAATTTAAATAAAGTTAAGCTCTAAACAGAATATTCGACAACATTTTCCGGTCTACATTTTTCTTTTATTGTTAGTTCAAACTTCGAAACACGTACTAATGCAAAATGAGCACCATCAATTGCTAAAAATCAGATTACGAGAATCTTTTTAGTATTACTCTATATCAAAAGTCTATATCAACAAACTGAATTTTAAGTTTTACAATTTTTGGTTTATTTCATTTGGTAGATTTTTCTTCTGAAAATTCAATTCATTTGCAATTCAATTATACTTTTCATTGTTGTAATCGAAGATTGTTCCTTATTCCGACGATTAAATCGTGTGCTACATTGAATAAGAAGGCAAAAAGAAGCATTTCTTTCAATTTCATTATTTATTCATTTTGCTTTTGTGCGATGAATTTGTTTGCGCGGAACAGACGAGCAAGAAAATTAGTTGTAACGAATTGAGGTATAGATGTGGTTGTGCAGGTGGGTGTGTGAGTGTGGGTATGGGTGTGGGTGTTGACCTTATCTTTTCCGATCATCACACCTACGCCCACACCCACATTCACACCCACACTAATGAAAGTCGTGTAACATCGACTGATTTCTGATTGTTTACTGGATGGACGGGAGTCAATTTTCTATTTTTGGACTGTATACCCTAGAGAAAGTACTGAGTTCAGGGTACCCATGTACTGAGAAAGCTCTAGCAGGGTACCCAATATGGGTACTTTGAAAATTCTCAGTAATTTTACTGATGTATGTACTGTTTGGGGTACCCGTAAAAGTACATTCACTGAATAAGTACCTGCATGGATACACAAGTCTGTAACTTTACTGAGGAAATCTCGACAGGGTATCCTAAATTTTTCGCGTTCTGTGTGGCGACTATTCATTCACCGTTTTCTTTTTTTACGTACGGCTCTATATAAACAACTCGATAAATCATAAGAAAATAATCAATTTTCATACTAGTTTTTTCTAAATTATTTCTTGACTATTTCTTAGTCGAGGAAATACTGAGCTTGGTCGTAAATTAAGATCGGACAACCCTGAAGTGGTCTACGACCAACTCAAGTTGAGTCGGATCTCTACATTGTTCCTGCTAAGTTTTTGGAATTGAAAAAATTAATTATTTGATTTGATGGGCAACAATTTGAAACAAAATTGTATTGTTTTAACAGCAGCAATAAAAAG
>CAJNOP010000585.1:42190-103372 GCA_905250075.1 Rotaria sp. Silwood1 | reverse complement strand
AGATTCTTAAGATGAGTTGTACATCAATCGATAGAGAATTAAATTCTCTACAAATTGATCTACAACTCATCTTCGGGCAATGGATCGTTTTTATAAAATTTTTCTTTTTTTCGAATTTTTTTTGTTTTTTCTACCCACTGGACTCAGATTTGAGGCTGGATGACCGATGTCAAAATGGATTCTTAAGATGAGTTGTACATCAATCGGTAGAGAATTTAATTCTCTACCGATTGATGTACAACTCATCCTCGGGTAATGGATCCTCTTGATAAAAGTTTTTTCTTTCTGGTGAGTTGAGCGATAGTTCAGGATGGATGACTCATATAGGTGGTGTTTTACGTGTTTGAGAAACTTATTTTGATTCGTTTTAAAAAGGTTATTATTTTTGTTTTGGTTTTATGAAAAATAGTGTGGTTGCTGAGGTAGTTTTGTATGGTATTTCATGGAGTGTGAATGGTAAATTATGGTCGAAAGCTTATTGGTCGATTTGAAAGTCGCTCCTGATTGGCCGTCGTGCTAGCTTCACATCGATAAAGGAATTCATAAAGAATTGAAATGGTTACTTAAATTTGAAAATGATAATTTTCAAAAATATAACCAGTCGAGTGCGACATCTATGTCACACATGTCTTTTTTTTCATATTTTTAATTTTTAAAAGTATATAGACAAAAAAAAAATTAGTAAATAAAATAATTCATTTGAAAATTT
Source organism: Rotaria sp. Silwood1 (assembly GCA_905250075.1). NCBI lineage: Eukaryota > Metazoa > Rotifera > Eurotatoria > Philodinida > Philodinidae > Rotaria > Rotaria sp. Silwood1. The sequence goes on along the minus strand of CAJNOP010000585.1, from coordinate 102,663 downwards.
TCTTATGTATATTTACAGTATAACATAGTTGGAAATTGTTTTGTTCCATTACTACTACTACTACTTGTCGATGAAAGGTTACTCATTTATCGATTCATTGATTTTTCTCAAATCCTCTCCACAGATAGTCTTGACCAATCAAATTAAAAAAAACGAAAACAACTAGACTCAAGCTGAAGCAGATTGCACATCTTGATCGTAATCATTCATAGTTATTTTCTTTTTTTTTGTTTATCTTATACTCGTTTATTTTTCTATTCTTGCGTCATTTATATTACTTGTATTTTCAATTTAATTTCAAGATCTTATTTTTTCAATATGTCTGAATATTGGAAGTCAGGTGAACGACATTATTGTAAATTTTGTAAATGTTGGTTAGCTGGAAATAAAATTAGTATTGATTTACATGAACGTGGTAATCATCATAAAAGTATGGTTAAAACTAAACTTGATCAATTACGTAAAGAAAGTATTGAAAAAGAACATCAAAATAAACAACTTAATCAAACACTTGGACACATGGAACGTGCTGCTAATGAATCATTTCGTCGTGATATGGCATTGAATTCAAAAAATGTTTCAACTTATGGTGAAGGAAATAATTCATCATCATCCGATATTAATCTTCCATCAAAACTTAAACGATCAATAAATCAACCTGTACAAGTACAATGTAAAAAACCGAAATTTGTTCTTAAAACTCCAACACCTAAACCAATTTTTGAACCTATTCCTACATTAACAGAATCAAAAGAAGAAGAAGAAGAAGAAAAAGAAATATCAACAACAAATAATGATAAACAAGAAGGTACTTGGTATGAATCAAAAACTGAAACACAAGAATCATTCTATTGGAATGATACAACTGGTGAATCAACATGGATACCACCAGCTGTTTATCTTTCAATTGAACAACAACGAGCAAAAGGATTAAAAGTTTGATTTCTTGTTTGTATATTTGATGTTCTTTCTTTTTTTTTGTTTTTGTATTTCATATTATGTAAACAGATTATCTAATGTTCTCGTATATAAATTTCAGATAAAATATAAATTAACTTACTATATTAATAATGTCGAGTGATGCACGAAAAAAAATTTATAAAAATACTGGACTTGATAGCGAAGAAATACGTAAACGACGTGAAGATCGTACCATTGCATTACGAAAAGAAAATCGAGCAAATCTAGTAAGAAAATTGCATTGCATTTGTTTTTTCTATATTAGATTTTTTTGCTTTTTTTTAGCATAACAAACGACGAAATTTAGCAACTGCAAATGAAGAAGAAACACCAACTTCATTTGGTGTTGCCGATGCAACTGTTCCATCTACTGAACCAATAGAATCAGTAAGAATAGTCAAACAAATATTTCTTCATATGAAATATTTTCGTTTTTATTATCTATTCGTCTAACATTTATCTTTGAAACTTTTAATTATTCTAATCAAAATTTATAGTATTGTCTGTAACATACAAAATCATTCTTGTTTATTTATAATTTAAGAATATCCTTCGACCTTTGGACTACTTCTGATATTCGAATTTTTAACGCAGCTAGATTATTGAAAAATTTCAAAAAACTATCGGATTTGCTTATGATCAAGGTTTTATTTTATTTGACCAAGCTGAAAATTTTTTCTGAAGTTATATTAAAGAATCTCGCTAGATTGGCTGAGACAATGTTCATTTCATGAGAAATATAGTTCGATTTTTCAAGCCTTCGTTCTCGAGATATCGAAATTCTATTGGATTCTTTAACCAAATGTTGTAATCTCATGTGAAAAAATGGTTTTATAGTTTTGACTTCAAACTTTGCATGAATTAAATAGTCAAGGAGATCAGTTAATTATACAATGTTTATCTATTTACATCTTTCAAAGAGAAATAGTAGAAAAGCTATAGCTTGTATAATTAACTAATCTTATTATGAAGTTTGCAGTCGAAAGTTGGTTTTTCATGTGACCCGAAAGTACAGTTCTGTGGCTCTCAAAATATCACATGGAACTAATATTAATCATATATACTAAAATCTTTAATATTCAACAATGAAGATTTCGATTTCAGTTTTTTTTTTTGAACTACCGAAGAGATTATCACAGCTTTTGGTTGAAAAATTCCAGTAAAATTTAGATATCTCAAGAATGAAGTTTCACAAAAATCAAGCCATTTCTGAACTTTTCTATTAAAATAATTAAAAGATGATTTTTCACCTCTTGAGACTTTTTCATCGTAGGTATCGATGTGACCGAGAATATTTTATGACGCATTATTCTAGTATTATTTAATACTATTTTCTCTTATCTCAGGTTATCACAAGTCAGATGGTAGCTGCATTACATGGTGATGATGTACAACAAATACTTGATATAACTATTCGTTTTCGAAAATTACTTTCAAAAGGTTTTTATTATTTTATTAAATTATATTCCACATAGTTGATATAATTATTTTTTAATCTAGAACCAAATCCACCTATTGATGAAGTTATTAGAGCTGGCATAGTACCTCGTTTTGTTGAATTATTAAAATTTCAACATTTTCAAATTCAAGTATAATAATAAAACATCTAAGTTTAGAAAAAAAACGCGTTTTTTTTTCTTCAATCTAGTTTGAAGCAGCATGGGCTTTAACAAATATTGCATCGGGTAATTCAAATCAAACTAAATATGTTATTGATGCTGGTGCAGTACCAGTTTTTGTTCAATTATTAACTAGTACAAATGAAGATGTTCAAGAACAAGTAAATCTTAGTTCTTGTTTTCGTTTTTGATGTATATCTATTGTTTTTAGGCTGTTTGGGCTCTTGGTAATATTGCTGGAGATAGTCCTGATTGTCGTGATTATGTTCTTAGTACAGGTGTACTTCCACCATTATTGACGTAAATATTTATGCATTATTAGCATCTTAAGTATCATCTATATACTTTTTTTTTTTCTCAAGTATTTTTGCTCGTCATACTCGTTTAACCATGATACGTAATGCAGTATGGTGCTTATCAAATTTATGTCGTGGTAAAAATCCACCTGTTGATTTTAATACGGTAAATAAAATGAAGTTTTGATTTTTTTTTTTTAAACTAAACATTTTTATTATATAATTTAGGTTGCTTTAGCATTACCTGTACTCAATCAACTTTTACATAATTATGATGCTGATGTATTAGCTGATACTTGTTGGGCTATTTCATATTTATCTGATGGACCAAATGAAAAAATTCAGGCTGTTATTCATGTTGTTGATGTTCGACGACTTGTTGAACTTTTAGCGTAAATTTTTTTTTTATGAATAAAAATGATTATTTATTTTTTAATTATTATTAGACATCCTGTTTTGAATGTTCAATCATCTGCATTACGTGCTGTAGGTAACATTGTTACTGGTGATGATCATCAAACACAGGTAATTATATTTATTTAATTTAAAAAAAAAAAGTTATATGCATTATTTTTCTATTAGGCTGTACTTGATGCTGGTGTTCTTCCACATCTATTAACATTACTTCAAAGTCAAAAAGAATCAATCAAAAAAGAAGCATGTTGGACATTATCTAATATAACTGCTGGTGTTCCAAATCAAATTCAAGTAAACTTCTGAAGATTTCTTTGTAGATAAATGTTTGATATAGCGAAAGAGATTGTACTTATCCGAACATTGGGTTGGTCCATCCTATAGCTGAGTCTTTAAAACATAACAGACAAACAAATTTTAGTCTGAAAAAAATTGCTCATAGACAATTCTATTCTCATACACATCATACCAAAGGGTCATAGCTCCAATAGAATAGCTGATAGAGAAGAATTTTTTAAGTCTCAACAGATTTTACATAATAAATTTTTTACCGAGTCGCATCGCACTAGTCGAGAATGTTTTATTGTTTTGTTAATAAATAAAATTGAAAAAAATTTCTCCTTTAGGCTGTTATTGACGCAAATATATTTCCATCATTAATCAATATTCTTAAACATGGTGATCAAAAAACACGAAAAGAAGCAGCTTGGGCTGTTACAAATGCAACATCAGGTGGTACACCACAACAAATCAAGTAAAACCTTTTGATTTCTTTTTTTTTAGTTTGATGAAAATTTTCCTTTAATAAAAAAAAAAAAAAAATATTTGTCTTATTTAGATATATTATTGAACAAGGAGTTATACCACCATTATGTGAATTATTAAGTGTTATTGATGCTAAAATAATTCAAGTAGCTTTAAATGGTCTTGATAATATTCTTAAAATTGGTGTAATTGAAAGTAAACAAACAAATGGACAAAATCCATATGCTGTTATGATTGAAGAATGTTATGGTTTAGATAAAATTGAATATTTACAAAGTCATGAAAATATTGAAATCTATCAAAAAGCTTTTCATCTTATTGAAACATATTTTGGTGTTGATGACGAAGAACATATTCTTGGAGTAATAATAATAAATTTTTATTTTATATTTTATTATTATTATTGTTTTTTAATAGGAAGGTGAATCTCATTCATTTGAATTTGGTCTTACAACAAATAATCCTACATCATCTATGAGTGGACAATTAAATCCTACAAATCAACAAGGTCCATTTCAATTTTGAACACAAAATCAAATGATGAAAACATCTAATTCATCGGACATATATATATATAATTTAAACTCGAAAATTTTCTTTTTCTTTTTTTTGTTTTCTCATTCTGTTGTCATCGCGAACGAAAAAGTAATTAGATGTTTTGTTTTTTTTTCCGACACGAAATCTTTTCTTTTTCTATTGCCGGTGATGTGTATTTTTCTTTTCATTGTTTTTGAATTACATCACAATATGAATAATGATGACAGCAAATATAATTGTATGCTTGGGTTTTTTTTTGTTTCATAAGGAAAAATCACATATATATGATTAAGTTATTATTATAAGAGACAGAGAAAAAAAACCGTGTACGTATCAATGTTTGTTGTTAATAAAAGAAAAAACAAAACAACATTATATTTACTTTGAAAAGATTTTTGATAATGAGTCAACATTTTGTTATCAGTAAAATAAAAAAAGACACGAAAGAAAATATTCTACTTCTAGATTGTTACAATAAAATAAGGAACTGTTGTTATTCGATCACAATATGTGTCGTCCAACAAAACAAGTATGTCAATTCTAAATTATAAAAATTATGAAAGGAAAATATTAGTCATTTGTAAGTTTCATTATAGAAGTGTCGAAATTAGTAATCTTTTAAAGTAATACTATTAGAGTCTGCCGAATTGATCTCAATGAACTTTAACTAATGTTCAGCAATGATAGGTGAGAATTTCTAAATTTGTGTGATTATTGTTTATAATGAATATTGATCATTGAACAAATTCACACTACTTTCTATGAATAATTCTTAAGATATAAATGTTTAGTTTTCTTTTAACATGAAATACTAATAACTTTTGGGGTGAGTATTATTTTTAAATTTCAAAGACTTTCTTCGAAAACGAATTTAAAAACTTAACTGAGAAATATTATTTTTGATACTCTCGCATGTAACTTCAAGTCATTATATTTTAATGACATAAAGTTTTACATATTTGGTTACACTTCTCAATACGATTACATAATTCTTATTTCCAATAGATAATATATGTAATGTAATCGATGTTTTGTTGTTTAATAATATCTATTAACCCTTTTTTTTTGTGTAATTAAAATAGATAGGAAGAATTCTCTATTCTAGAATTATTAGAGAAACATTTTCGACCGATACTAATGCCCACAATGGTCACTCGATCGTCGCCTATCAGTAAATCCAGTCTAGTTCCCTCAAAATCTTATGAAAACAAGATTCGTTATATATCATTCGACTTGCTCTACAACATGGCATGTTTTTTTTTAATTCTGAATAGGTCACCAAATCCAACACGCTCCTTTTTAAAATTCTCAGAACTTTTTGATCCAGCTATGTATATTGAGAACTTCTTTTAGAATCTCTAATTTATATTAACTGACAGATAGAATAGACTAATTTATTACTTAAGAATCAGTATCTAACAACAAGTTAAAATGTAGATAGATGAATGTTCATTTTGTATGAATAATAATCTTATATTTTCGTATTCGAACAATGAATAAATCTTATGAGAGAATTTTTTCAATTGATAATTTCCAAAAGCTACTGGATTATGAAATTGTCGAAAAGTTTATTAGTCTAGAAAAATGATTTATGAAGGTCTAAGGAGGTTTCTTATGATTATATTCGAAATCAGCATAGTTGATCATGTAAAATCCATTAGCATTCAATGTTAAAAGCGATCGATTAATCAAGTTTTAATCTCGATTTCTTTTTTTTTTGTCTATGTATTGAACTATGATTTTAGCAAACTGCAAAAGAAAAAATTGTTGATCATTATTATCAAGAACAACAAGATAATGTTCTTAATACAATTATATTACAACAACAAATGGAATTAGAACAATTAATTCAAATTGCAGAGAATCTCAGAAATGATATTATTAAATTACATGATCAAGAACAAGAATTAATTCAACGTTTAAATATCATGAAAACATCTGAAACATCTCTATTACATAATATTTATTCATTTTTATCAAATAAAAATGTTCTTTTATTAGGTATGCAAAAAAAGAAAACAATAAACAATGATTGAATGAAAAATTTCTTCTTTTAGTTTCTGGTTTTGTCACAGGTTTCTATATCATCCCTACTATAAGTAAACTATTTTCTTCAGGACGTGTTTAAATAATATACTTTTTTTTGTCTCCTTTTTTTTGTTTGATATTTTTTGGGCATCTTCTTTGTGTTTGATGTTGATAAGTTTTAGATGGATTCTGATGGTGATGATGATCAAGTTTTAGTAAACACTGCACTTGATTATACAAAAGTACTAAAAAAAAACAAAAACTAATTTTATATATACTATTTATTATTTAATTTTTTCTTCTTTAAATATTTAGCTTGATGCAATTAATCAACGACTTCAAACCGAACATATTAATCAATTCTTAATTAATACTGTTCATTTTTTTAATACATTAAGTGCACAAGTTGAAAATAAATTTCAAAAACTTGAAATTAATTTACAACGTATTGATGCTGATTTTGCAATTCTTGATTCTAAAGTAAAAAAAAAAACAATATTCTGTCGAATAAAATAATCTATTCATAATTAAGAAACCAAATATAGCATACCGTAGATCAAGTTGATATGCGTCGAATGGTATGTTTTCATGTCTTCAATGATGCTATGCCCATAGAAGATATGATGAGAGGTCAAATTTTTTCAGAAATTACCCACGATGTAATCCTACACAAGATACTATGGATAGCTCATGAATAATTTTTTACAAACATTTTCAACTGATACCAAAGACCACAATGATCAGTAACTGATCATTGAAAATTCTATGAAAGTAAGATTTACTATATACCATTTAATGGACTTCAATTTGCTCTGTAATATGATAAATTTGGTTTCTCAATTAAGAATAGACTACCTTATTCAATATTTGTTATTTGTTTACTTGTATTTTTAGCTTCGCTCAACACCGGGATATCAACCACTTGATCTTGCTGATGTTTTAACTCCAACAACATCTGCATCTACTACACAACAAACAAATATATCAGTAACAACTACGGTTCCACCTCCTCCTCCACCGGTGCCAACTGGAGGACCACCACCAACTGAAGGTCCACCACCACCTCCGCCTCCACCTCCGCCACCAGAACCAGAAAAAATCGAAGATCCTCGAACGGAAAAATATCGAAAAATGCTGGCTGTGGTATGATAAAATTCTTATTAAATCAATTTATTTCGATGATAATTTTACTTTTGTAGCGTGTACCACGTGAGGCTGTTCGACATAAAATGGTTGGTGAAGGTTTAGATCAAGCTACTATCGAGTATATTTATTTATTCGAAATTTTATTCTTAATTCATTTTTCTTTTTTTATTCTAGATCAGTCATCGGTCCAGATTAACAATTGCAATGATCAAAAGTCTTTTTTGTTTTTTTTCTTTACTTATGTAATTCTTTCTTTTTTTTTTCAATTTATAAATAAAGTTTATCTAATTTATTTCTTATAATTAGAAGCAAATATTTGTTCATTTTGGCCTACCTAAAAGCATTTCAATTATACATTGTGACTAGAATTTGACTATAGGCTTAGACATGTTATGACAATTCTCTTTTTCGAAATCGATTATTTAGCTGTGACTTCTTTCAATATATAAAATAGTTTATTCATTACTTTAAAAAAAACACATATTCTAGATAAATATGAATATACATCATCAACATGCTACAATCTATTCTTCTACACCTAAACTTGTTGAATCATTTTTAACTATTCCTCGTGTAACAACAGATCGAAATGATTTTATATCATCACTTGTTCATACTCTTGTACAATCTGATACAATAAAACAAACATCACTTATTGAATCTCTACGACATCAACAACAAATAATTGGTACAAATTCAAAAAATATTCATCAATTTTCTCGACAAAAACGTAAACATTTATCACGTAAAGGAAATAAATTATTATCAAAAATAATAAAAAAAGTTCGTCATGATGCACGACAAATACGTAAAACAGATTTACAAATTGATTATAAAAATTATTTATTTATGAATGATTTATGGAAACAATATATAACAGAATTATTAAAAAATGCAACAAATAATGAAACTATTCTTCAAGGTATTCTTACTGCTGATTATCATGGATGTTTAATACGTATTGTTAAAGCTAAAAATTCATCATTAATTGGAAAAGAAGGAATTATTATTCAAGAAACAAAAAATATGTTTGTTATTATTGAACAAAATAAAAATCGACGATGTTCTATACTTAAAAAAGATTGTCTTTTTTCTATCGATATTATTGTTAAAAATAAACAACAAACAATATTTATATCAGGTGCAGCTATTGCTGTACGACCTGAACAACGTGGTCAAAAACGATCGACAAGCATTGAATATATGCATGAATTTTGTTAATCTTTTTTCTTTTTATGTTTTGATTTATAGAAAAAGATAAATAAAAAAAAACAAAACAAAAATATTAATACGAATAATTTCATTGGTATTGTTTTTTGAATATTCAAAATGATTTTGTTTGTTTTTTTTCTGCAATCTTAAACGTTAAAAAGAATCATAATAATGATTCTACTAAAGAAAATCATTTTCAATAAGAATGACAAATAATTCTCAAAGAGAAAGTCTCTAGAAAACCATAGTTTTTCAATAATTGGAAGATGCAACTACCAAATTAACCAGTATGATAGAGTAAACCATTCTCTATCAATTGCAATATCTTCGAGCTTTCTATGATGTTTTTTTTTACGGAGATACTGCACTTTTATGGTATGTCTTAAATGAATATCATGGTCTTCCTCAGGAAAACTTATTTTTGAATACTTAATGTAACAAGTTCTGATTATTTGCTCTGAATATAAATTCACCTTACTTATTTTTCTAGATGCCGTACTCAGCAAATGTTAAATTACCACGCTTTATGATGCATTTTTCCTATGCTGGTCAAGCTTATGCTGGTGTTCAAGTTAATCCAAGTGCTAAAATTGATAGTGTACAAAGTGTTATTGAACGTGCACTTTATAGTTTTCAATCAACAAAATATCCTCTCCGTTTTGGTGTTTCATCTCGTACTGATCGTGGTGTACATGCATTACATAATACAGGAACATTTGATTGGATAGCACCTATTGATATTACAACTCTAGTTCAACCATTAAATACTTATTTAACAGAAAAAAATGAACAAATACGTATTTTACGTATACATTCTATATCACCACAATTTCATTTTCGTCGTCATTGTCTTGGTCGTAAATATGTTTATCGATTAGGTTTTCTTAATGAACATGAATTTACAAATATTAATACAGATATTCCATTTTTAAGAAAAAAACATCGTCATCTTTTACGTGATATGACACCAGCTATGAATAATCTTTTTGAAAAAGATTTTCTTACTTGTATTGAACCACCATACGATTTGGATGCATTTCGAAAAGGAATTGAAGTTTTTCAAGTAAATTAATAATAATAAAGTAAACTAAAATCTTGTTTTCTTCAAATAGGGTCAACATAATTTTGCTGCATTTACAAATAGTCAAGGTCGTGTAAATATGGCACTTGAACGTCGTTGTCCTGTAAAAACAATGCGTCTTAATTTTAGTGAAGGTGAACATTTAATACCATTAATGGAATGTTCACCATTTCATTCTTCAATGCGTATTTATAATCTTGTTTTTGAAGCTGAAGCATTTCTTTATAAATTAATTCGACGTATTACTGGTACATTAGTACATATTGCTAAAGGACAAATGACAATTCAAGATGTTCTCGATCGTTTTGCTTGTCCACCTGATCATTATGATAGTCCATTACCAATTACAATGAAACCACATGGTTTATTTTTGTATGAAGTTAAATATAATGAACAAGATTTTCTTAATCCACCTATGCTTAAAGGTGATGATTCGGTAGCTGATGATATTGATGATGTTATGATCGAAATGCAAGAAGAAGATGATGAAGATGATGAAGAATTAAATAGTAAAATGGTGGTTGTGAGATAGTGAATGTATTATTTTAGGAAATTAATTTCTAAAAAGTTAATAAAATACGTCACAGAATTTCTACCTATTGTATACGAACTAACTTTTACTTTGCTAAATATATATATGAACAAATTTCTTACTTGTTTGAATAGTGCTAATATTTATCGATCATCTCATGACATACAAAACACAAGTAGATTTATTTTATTCGGATTTAATTCGATTGATAAAAACATATCTGACAGAGTTTAAAATTACAGACATCCTTCATTAAGATTGTTGATCATGGTGAAAAATCTACATTTCTTCAATTACCTAATTTTTTAGCTTTTTTGTTTCTACAATAAAGTTATTGAGTTTGAAACTCAGTAGTTACTATAATCTGCTGCGGTTACAAAAAAACTATGAGTTTTTAAATGGCTTCTGAACTTCTGAAACATCCATTGTTCCCACTGTAGATTCAATTACATGGCAACTTAAGGCTGTGCGTATTATCTGTACACTGATGCATGAGCTCACATCTACACTCAAAACAATCAATTATTTATCTTCATCATCATATAATATAGAAAATTTATTGAGAAAAAAAAAATTACAAACAATGATTAGATATTTATATTTTATCAAACTCATTCATTAACTTTTCGTATCTATCTATTACACTATATTCGTATTTTTATATCTGTGTGTATTTTCTTTTTGTTGAAGTTTAGATTATAATAAAAGATTGATAAAATATCTATTCAGTAGTATATATAAAAAAAGCAATTATAATTTTTTTCTTGATATTTATTTCAAACAAGATAGTCAGTCATTCATATACTTCATGATATTCTACGATAAAATCAATCAAACAAGGCATCATGCCTTTTTCTTTTTACACATTTTGCTTTCCCTCTTGTCGATTCGAACGAATTAAAAAAAATAAAACATAAATGTGCTATGATCTGCTCTTTCTTCTCTAATTGCTTGCTGTATGTAAACGCATCATACTGTGTGGGCAAAAAACTAAGAGCCAAAAGCAATATTGATTATTTTTATTTATGAGTTTTCGTTTTTCAATCATTGGATGGTAAGGCATTTATACATTCATTTTCGTTCTTGTTCTTCTTTGCTTGTTTGACGCACAGATACTTCGTCTGTATTGTTGAAACGAGTATACTAAAAGAAGTCCTTACACTAAGGAACAAAAAACACACACTCCTATCGCGATCGCCCAAAAACGTATCCAAAAAAGTTAGAAACAGCAATATACATATGGAGACAAAATCTATCATGGATAATAAGAAATTAATAACATCCGTTGCTACAGGATCAGCAGCTATCACCACCCTCGACAGTACCGCTTTGCCGCCTCGTCGTGTTCGTTGAATTTTAGAAAGTCTTCTTGTGTGGCTCGATGCCAATATTGACGAATTGAAGGAAGATTTTAAACACTCATTAGCACATCTACGGCATATCATAGCATCAATTAGAACATTTACTAATGCTGAGAAATGAATTAAATTTATGAACGAAATTAAAGAAGAAAAAAATATTTTTGATCATTTCTGGTTTACTCGGACGACACATTGTACCGCAAATCCATGCATAGCCACAATTGAATTCCATTTATGTATTTTGTAGCAATCAATCGATTCATGAACAACGGGCCAAGACTATGTCGAAGATGAAAGGCGTACATAGTCATATCGATCCGATTTGTAAAGCCCTGCTAATGGATAGTAAACCATGAGATCGAGCTATGATCTCGATCAGTTTCCGTGGCATTGATCCGTCGTTTATATGCACACAATTGTTTAAAGAAGCTGTTTTAGAAACCGATGATGACGATACTAAACGCATTAAAGAACTCGTTGAGTTCTTTCGTCTTCAAGATGAAATTCCTGAAGACGAGATTGAAAAGATCGAACAAAACTATCGTCGTCACACATCTGTTTGGTGGTATACAGCTCCATATTTTATTTACTCGGTGCTGAATCGAGGTCTTCGATTACTTGATGTCGATATTATACTCAAAATGGGTTTCTTCATTCGACATTTATATCGACATATCGAAGAATTACATCACAAACAACAATGCACCACAATAATGGCAAAAAGTCCATTTCAAGTATTTCGAGGTCAAGGTTTATCTATGCAAGACTTTGAAAACATGAAACGTTACAAAAGGAGGACTTATGTCTTTTAACAATTTTCTTTCGACAAGTCGAAATCGTAATATTTCGCTGGAAAACTTTGCACGCCCAGTAGCACTCGTGCCTGATTCAATTGATATACTCTTTGTTATGACCATCGATCCGACACTCTGTGCAACATTATCGACTCCTTTTGCCGACGTCAAAAATGTCGGCCACTACAAAGATCAAGAAGAAGAAATTCTTTTCTCAACACATACAATATTTCGTATCGATCGAATTGAATAAATCGAAGACAAACATACAGACCGCTTATGGCAAGTTAATCGAGAAAAATCTCGATTGATTCTTATCAGAATCCTTCAGATGACATGAAAAATCAATCGTTTTTTTTTTCATTTTTAGGCGTGCCGCATTAGAACCACCCTCAGTATTTAATAATGCAAATGCTAATACTTTTGCGTGAGGATTAGCCAATAATGGTAATGCTGAATCATCAGTGGCATTAGAATTTATTCATGCTTCGTTGTTCGCATTAAATTAGCATTATTTTAACGCTAACACATGTATCCCATCTAAAGTGTGGCGAATTACCTAGACGTGCTACCTGTGCCTTTTCAAGGGCTATCTGAACATTCTTTTTCTAATTTTTCAGCTACTAATTCTGTATAATGCCTGTATCTTATTTGTTTGGGTGGGTGTGGGTCAGTGTGAATGTTATAAAAGAGGATGCATACTTGTCTGAACACCGGGCACCCATATCCTAAGCGGAACAGAGAATTTCTTTTTTTCTTAGTTCACAAAATATAAATCATTTATACATACATAAAATCAGGTTCACCACTAAATTCTAGTGATGCTTGACTATTGTCTGTTTTATATTCAAGTGAACAATCAAGTAAAACTATTCGTGGATTTTCGATTCAGCTAAATAAGAAATCAAAAACTAACTCATTAATCATTACAGTTTATACAGCATCAAGTAATATTTGACAAGCCAAATCACTTCTAATTTTATTGGTCACAAATTATCTACATTTAGCATTTCATCATAATTTTTAATATCAATTGGTATACTAGCTTTTGTTTTCATTATTTCTATAGAATCTTCAAGTACTTTTTAATATGCATGAATAACTAGTGTTCCATGTAAACCTTGTTGAAGATATTGCACAGTTTGAGTTAATAATTGACGAGCTAAACAAATCATTCATCTACTTATTGTACATATAATATGTTGAAACTTCACTAAACTAATCACACTTGTTGTATCATTGTCGACTTCCTCATCTTGTGTTCTACTTATATCAATCATTAATTTACCAGTAAGATGTTGAATTTGAATCGAAATAATTCATATAAAAAAAATTGAAAAACTCAATCAGTCTAAAAAACTTCACGTAAAATAGTATTGCCATCATGTATTTAGACAATAATACCCATAGAATCAAGTAGCATCTGCTACAAAAAGTTTTAAAAGAAAATTGATCCAAGAGAAAAAAATTAAACTTTGAGCATTACTCATGGATCGAAACAAGTACGAATTCTATGTGCACTTTTCTTATAGAAAGGAGATAATTAGAAAAATTTTAAGGGATAAAAATGAATAATGCTCTAGTAACAAAAATATTCCTGAATAAAGCTTTTTTTTCGTTGATGCTGTTGTGTAATTGCATTTACAAAAATAGAGAAGGGGTCGATCGATTTAATATAAACTATCGTCTTCAGGGAGTATGCGCACAACTAATCGACTTTCTAGAATCTATATCTAATAGATTTCCATTTGTTCACGAGCTTCAAGCAAAAAGTTAAGTTGTAGACTGAACGCGTCTCTGGAAATAATGCTAAATTGCTGGAACTATACCAAAGAAACGTATCTGCAATGAATACTAACAACGTTAAAGTTCATTTCAAAAATTGATCGGAAGTTATTCATTCTACTCTTGTCAGTCAATACTTTCAATTGGACCACGCTCTTTGCATGTTTAATATCATCGAGTACATATTCTTTTCTGCCCTATGATGAAAAAAACGTAGTACTACACGAACATTATCGATATAGTGATCAATTTACTGACTTGATAGTTTAGTAGTTGTTGGACACCTGTACCAATATCTATGACTATTATAGGTTCAATATTTGATTTTTTCTCTTAACTTTCATCACGATGATGACTTGATAAAGTTCACCTCCCTGCTGACATGATACCACCCACGAATTTTTTAGTCTAAATGACAACTTAGGCCTTGTTGATACTCACGGTTGTCCATACACGTGTTCACATTGACAATTCCATCAAAATAGAATGGCCAAAGGAGAAAGTCATGCTTCAACTTGGCAAAAATTTACAATTGAGTTTGATGTTTAGCACCATTTCTATTTTGAAAGCATGTGTGAGTGTGGAAAAACTACCCACTCTCTTTCTGACTTCTTATGATGGTTTTATAATTTTATGTTGGAATATATTATTGTACCACATATATGATTATTATCAAGAGTGTTTGTCTTCACGGAGCGGGGGTTTCTGTGAAATATCATTATTGCAACTAAATTATAAGAATTGGAAGAGAAGTGTTGATACACAATTGATTGAAGGTGTCATTTGTACTTATACTTCAACAAACTTTTAGTAAAGTTATTGACAAAATAAATATAAAAACCAATTCTGTTTGTCATAGTTTTTTTGTTTTTATTATTTTCAATTATTAGCTGACAAACATAAGAAAAAGAAAAAAAGACAAATACAACAACAGCAAAAAAAAATAAAGAATAAGAATAAGATCATCTCGAACACAGACAGAAAGTTGAACTGAAGAAAAAAAGAATACGAACAAAAGAAATATTTGAATAAAATAGTTATATAAGAAAAAGAATTCTATTAGTTGTTCATTAAAGTTTTTTCTTCTTTAAATGACTTATTAAAGATAAATGAAAGAAATAAAAAAATAACTAAGACATAGATTTTTATACGATTGAGAAATTATCTAATAAAAAGAAAAAGAAAAGAATTAGAATTAGCATAAGCTTGTATACACCGAACAATCTCAATTCAATTTTTATCAACGACCTTCACAACATCACATACATGAGATGTGAAAAAGAAAAAGAGTAAAAAAAAAAATAAAATGTAAGACAACACATATACACACAGCCATTCATCTACATGTACAGCGACTAGAAAATTTAATTCAAAATGAAACATAAATTCATACATACGCACACAAATACATATATATATATTCAGGAGAGTGAGCAGTAGGAAAAAAATATGAAAATAAAGAGATAACTGCTGCAAAAAGCATTTTTTTTTATATATTTATTTCAAACAGAAATAAAAGGATTCAAGCTTTCATGTTACATTCAGTGACACATCGTCAGGAGGGTGTGGGGTGTGGGTGGGTGTGGGGTGTGGGTGTGGGTGGGTGTGGGGTGTGGGTGTGGGTGGGTGTGGGGTATGGGTGTGGGTGTGACTAGCATACCCATCGCGGACCCACACCCACACCTACACCCACCCACACCCATACCCACACCCAGAGATGGGCAAGTCATTTTTTCAAGTCATTTAGGAAAATCCTTATAACTTTTCTCATTTGAAGAATGTGACTCTAATTTCAATGAGGCTAAGTTCAGTAACGTTCAAGCTACAAAATGATATATTATGGTTATAGTTTTTCTCCATGAGGAGCGCCATAATACCTTTAAAACACCATGACTTGACTTGACCTGATTAAGCCAAGTCATTTTCGTCAAGTCACGGTGTTTTACAGGTATTATGGTGCTTCTCATGGAGAATAACTTTAACCGTAATATATCATTTTGTAGCCTGAACATTTCTGAACTTAGCCACGTTTAAAATAGAACAACATCCATTAGATGAGAAAAGTTATAAGGATTTTTCTCAATGACTTGAAAAAATGACTTGCCCATCTCTGCCCACACCCACACCCATACCCACACCCACACCCCACACCCACATCCACACCCCACACCCCACACCCACACCCACACCCACACCCTGACGATATCACTAAACGTAACACGAAAGCTTAAATCCTTTTATTTCTGTTTGATATAAATATATAAAAAAAAAAAATTCTTTTTGCAGCAGTTATCTCTTTATTTTCATATACATATATTCATTGATTTAATTGAAATCCATTTATTCCAATAATATTACCAACTGTTTGTGCTGGTAATGATGGATGAAAGACTGGCTGTGATGATTTTGAATGACGTGTCACTGCCTTATGTGATGACATACTACCAAGATGAATTTTTTGCCAACATCGTTGACAAAAATAATCGAAACAAGCAAAATTTCGACAAAATAAATCACCAGCCGCTATTTTACATAAAGAACAAAATCGATATTGTAAATGTGGTTCAATTTGAAGTCGTTTAAGAAAACGAGGTGTTCGAACGTCGACTAAATAATAACAAAAAAAAATCAAATAATTATAATTATATAAAATAGACTATTAGGATTTCCAATTAGGTAGAAGATTATACTTTAAAATTTCCTTACAGGTTTCGTGGTAACTTTAGGCAATGCCATTGCAACACAAATCCTTTTGCGAAATTTTCAAACCTGCTTACTATACGAACTAGATTTCACTCTATAATATTCTAGCCTTTCCTCAGATAACTTAGAATGTGGATGTTTTCCACTTCGCTATCAAAATTAGACACTCACACCTTCACCAAAGGTTCTTTTGCAACAAGTTGAAGCATATTGTCAACATTATTCAATCTCAACTTACCAAAAGCTGTTGATACTGCATGAAGAAAACTTGAACTATTATCAAATGTAACCCGACCACTACCAATTCTACAAAAAAACAAAATTAAATCGTCAATTATTAAAAAAAAATTTTCTTTCATTATTTACGGATATTTATATTTATCAATATCAACTCCAGCATAAACAGCTCCACCAAATAAATCTTCCATTAAACGCCATAAATATCTAGCTGTCATTGTACCATGAAGATTTCCAACGAATATTGTTTTTTTTGAATCAAGTTGTTGTGGTGGTCTAAATAAATATTAATTCTATAGTTTAAAATCTAGATAACATTTTATATTCTACCGTAATGCATAATTATTATCTCCAATATTCCATGGTATGACTTCGACTGTTTTTCTTGAACCAGTTGCTGTTTCAAAATGTATAAAATAATCAGAACATGCCATACTATTTGTTTGACGTGAACAATTATCTAATAATGAACATACAGATTTTGCATTATGAAATACAATATGAAAAAATCCATTTTCACGATGTTGTTCTTTATGTAAACCATGTAATTTAGGCCATTGTATTTCAAATATGCCAAAACGATCAAAATTAGCATGAATATCAATTTCAGTTGCAAAACGTGGTACACCACCAATAAATACTTTTTGTGAAAGTAATGGAATTTGTTGAATACCATTTATATCATTTGTTGATTCATTAGAAAAATCACCAATCCAATGACGAATATTTTCTGTTGGATCATCTTGTATTCTCATAATAGATTGTTGTTGTTGTTGTGAAGCTGGTGTTATTGAAAGTAACCATGGTGGACGAGCATTTTCATCATTTATATTTGATTGATGACTTGAACCAAATGGTAATGCTTCATTATTGAATGAAAATGGAAGATTTGATGAATTTGTTCGAGGATGAAGATCATTTAAAACAAGATGTTGAAATGGTAATATACATGATTGTTCAAATGACATTATATTCGATGTATTACGTAAAATAAAATCTTGAAAAGGTTTCTGTTCTTGTTGGAAGATATTTTCATCTAAAAATACATATATTAAATATTTTAATTGATTCTTCTCTATCATACGTCGCCAAAAATAGAATGATCACTTTGAAATAAACTCAAGGTTTTTGGAAAATATTTTCCTCAATGATCTAACAAGTGAAGTTCTTCAATCATTATGACATTCATTTATAAAATATCGTAAATGAGCACAATATCTTCATGATATAAAGCGTTCGAACAGATGACTTGAAAATATTTTTCTATACAAGAAAATAAACCCTTACTTGATATAGTTGAATTAAGTCCATTACCATTTATTGTTGTTGTTGTTGTTGTTGGCCAAGTTGAAATAAATTCTTTGGTATTATTTTTCATTGGAAAAGAAAAATCATTTCGTGGACAACAATTAACATTCATGGTTAAAATTTAAAATATAATGTATACTACGTTAAGAAGAAAATGCTGTGTTATGTATGTGTATATGTTTGTTTATATGATATTCGCAATGAATGACTGATTTTGCCTGCAGACTTTTACATGCATATATTTCTTTTTCGCCGGTTGAATAAAGACAGAAAACGAAAACAATGATTTAGTAAAAAGAATCGTCCGATTTGCATCGACGAACTAGATCTTGGAAAAGAGAGAAAAATAAACAGTATGAAGAAATATGACCGAGGTCATTGATCAGTCATTCGATAGATTTTTTTTCTTTTTGTTTTGTTTTATTATTGAACAGACGTTCATTGATATCCTGCGTGTGACATGTAGAAAGAAAAATATTGGATTGAAAAAGATACGATGAGAAAACGAACGGAAGAAAGGAAAATGGTGATCACACAACAGGGAAATGTATACACTAACGTAGAAATGTGTGAAATAACACGACAAACCAATTGAGATTGTCATGTTATTGCAGGAGGGCAGCTGCTTGTCGTTTACGATATACCACTTCTCACATAAGCACTGAATTTATATATGTACAAAGCATGAATCGAAACTAATAATTTATGAAAAGAAATAACAACAATGAAAATATTCAAGATGAATAATCTATTGATAAAAAGTATCTTATCCATTTGATCTGTAGTGGAATCTCAAGTATATTTTATCTTGAGAATACGTTAATTTTTTGTTCTTCCATTCAATTGAATTTATTGTTATGATATTTAGTTGAATACAAATCTTGTTTATCATTTATTTAACATCAATTAGATACCTTTTGATTAAACCTTGTTATGAACAAATAATATGTGTATATTTTTCAATACTATTTCATATTAAGAAAGCCTAAGAAATATCAAGATGAACTGTTAAACGAAGATGAAACCAAGTGTCAATCTGTGCGAAAACATCTGTTGATGTTTAGTAGTATGATAAGGAAAAACAAAAAAAAAATGAAACTATCGGATCAGATAAAAGAGAAAAGACGATCAGTTTTAGCGATGAAAACAAGGGTTTGATATCTCTGTGCAAAGTATATTGACACTCTATACATATGAAAAATGTATGTAGAGTTTATCCTAATTGATTTCAACCAATCAATTTCTATTCCATGTTTAACTCTTTTTTTTTTTTGATCCAGATTATACAGATTTCCATTGATAATTTAATATAAGTCTAAAATAAGAAAATAAAAATGATTCGTATTTTATTCTCAAATAGCATCGCAAAAAAAAACACAAATGAAAAATTTTCTCTGCATAAAAAGTAAGAGATTTCAGCAGACACTGCAATTTGACATAGTCTTTCAAATAATAAAAAAGTTGAGTCTATAGAACGAGGTTTGTAGAGACATTTGAGCTACCAAATGAACTCGAACTGATCTTTGTTTATTAAGTCTTTCTCGAAAACGTCTTAGTATAGGACTGAAAATATCATGCGATTTGAATGTGTCTGGGCCAAAATCGATTTTTGAGAGAGAAGAAACTCAGCAACTAATGAGGCAATCTCTCTAGATGTTTAGTTACTTTTCAATCTAAAACTTATTCTTTCAAGAGTCAATAAAATATCAATAATATAATTCACCAAAAATTACATACATTTAAATTGGCATAGAATTCATCACGAAAGAAAAAACAAAGATAAAAAATAAAATAAAATTGTTGTTAAGATTTTCACACTGAACTCGAAATTCGTTAACTCTATAGGATCATATAAAGTCAAACGAAGATGAACTGCTCATCCTCATAGACTAGCTTATTAATGATCGTTACAGATGATTTACCTTCCATTAATATCTTTAACTCTACTGTTACTAGAACATTAAACATATTTTTAATTAATTACAGAACGTTATATTAGTCGATACGAATATCTTGAACGTATATGAACCATGTTTAAGAAAGGAGGGCATGAGTGTGAGTGTTACTCTTCTTATCCTCTACACTCGCCCACATCTCATGAAATACGATATAATATTCAGAGAGATCTTTTCAAGTGATTGTCAATAGATGATTAGGTTTGTTTTTATCTTCTACGTTCAATAGCTAAGAGAATGAAAAGCGACAAAATAACGTTACGAAATACAATATGTAGGTCACTGACGGAGTCAGGAATTTTTAAGTGGTGGGCCATTTCCTAGCTAAACTATTTTAAAATATGGACCATGATAGCAAATTCAACATCAACTGAACTCTAGCTTTTTTTGTAGAACTGATATATATCTTCGAAGAAAATCGTGAGTGTAAGTTTTCAGTCGAGGCTCTCTGGCTTCCTTCCAACTCGTCCATACCACAAACTCTGCTACATTATAAACATTTACAATTGCATTCTTCAAAAATATTGCAAAGTTGTCATCGAAATTTAAACGAATAGAACACGTTTTTTAGTGTTCTCAGTAATGCAGTGTTTGATGTTTGTGAGAATAAAAACTTATATCCTATATATCAGCGACTCTGGAGAGTGTTAAATCCGTTTTACACAGTTTTCATACAATCAACACAAAAAATCATGATTGTATCAAGTTATAACTTTCAAAAATAAACAAATTCGATGTTTATGAGGTGATCGAGCTATGTAATAGTCTCTTGATACTTTCTATAAATTTAATGGACATTTACAGCAGCCGTCTTGATCATGAAATCACTGATCAGACCAATAATAATGTTAAATTAAAAAAAGCAAAATACGAAAATGAAAACAAAACGAAAGAAAAGTGAAAATATGAAACAACTAATAGAATGCCCAAAAGAGGCGAAGGGCTCTATTCAAAATTCGGAAATCAATAAGACATATTCTTACTCTGGTGATCGATTACCGTGAAAGATAACTATAAGGTACGAGATATTTTTCATTTTACTTATTTTATGCTAGTTTTATGAAGCTAAACGACATAAGTGGGTTCCACAATTCAGTCCCAAAAAGGCTGCACTAAAACACTATTCCGAACATGTTGATACCACAGACACTGATGCTCATTGATGAAAGTTTTTAATTCTGAAACTCTACGAGTTATGCTACCACTGACAGGACCAAAAGGTTTAGTTTATATTGTAGAATGTCCCACAAGTCTCTTCGACTTGAATTTATTGTACAGTTTTGCTGTTGAATTTAATTTCATCAACTGATATTTTTTTTAAATGATAGGTAGATGCATCGAGTTTTTATTCAACCGACCAGCTTCTGAAGTACTGCTCAAAGCTAAGAATTTCAACCAGAATACAAAAATTAACATAATATAGGACTGATTTTTTCATTAGCTCGGGATACTAAGTGGTTCTTATTATCAAAGTTCTCCTGTTTTGAACAATTTTATCATAAAATTATATTTTGGCATGTATTCAGAAAAATGAACTAAATGTTATGAAGTCAAAATTCTAGCAATGAAAGCAGATATTTTCCATGAGATTTCGCAGAAATATGAAATAAGTTAATTTGTTGCATTTCGATTCTTGATCTTAGATATAAGCAGTCATTAGAAAAGTACGTTCGTATAAATAAACACTCAGTTTATTCAGCCATCATTTAAAATGGCTGAATAAAAAAAATTCATGTGTATTAAGATCTTTTGGTAATGAGCAATTGGTATTATTTTAAAAAATTCATGCGCAATTAGTTTTGAACTATTGGGCAATTGCCTAATGGTCCTTTCCCCTGGCTACGCCACTGGTTCATACAGATCTTGTTTTAAATGAGTTATTATGTCTACGATATATGTAAATCAGAAAAACATGACTTTTTTCTATGTAACGATAACTTCTATCATCATCATCGTATGTAGTTCTATGCTTACCATTTAGAATTTTTATTTATTTTACTTTTCTTAGATTTTTATTTTATGAACGGAAACAAATACACGTAGAATCTCTGTCAAGGAAAATTTAATTTAAATACGAATTACTACCTCGAAACGCTTCATTTTTTTTTCAAATATACTCTCGTCTAACTGTGAAACTTCACACCGAGTTTTTATTTTGGTTTTTATTACATAATTCGTTCATGGAAATTAATATCAGCGTTCGATTTTTTTATAAAAACATTCTTGAAATTAAATCAATAATCAAAAGTTTTGGATATGATAAGAAAATCTAAGTATATATATATATGAATGAAATAGCATAGAATATCGAAGAATACAGGGTCATAATCGAATATGAAATTAAGATTCATCACACAAATCGTCAAAATAATCGAGAAAAATCTACGATTTTATCGCGATTCAGCTCACGACTATCATTGTGATAAATCGCGATTAATCGCCAATTTTTTACCGATTTTAGAGACATGAGGAAGCAATAATAGCTGAGATAACATATTTTGTATATTTAACACATTTTTATTGAAAAGGCTTCAAGAAAGCAAAAACAGAATCTCTCTTTTATTCATATTTACTCTAATCTTCATCAGCATATCAAGCCATTTGTCTTGTGGCTTCACCTTCTGTTAAATAAAAAACGATGACAGACCATTACTAAAATAATTTCGAAATTTCAAAGCATTTGCAATAAACTAAAGATAATGCCTGAATAAGTTTTTGTATAGGACATTTAAATTGTTGATTCTACATAATATTTCTTAGCAAGAATCGTCAGTTCGGGCGCAAACTCAAAATGTTTAAAATTTTGTCGTGAAAAATTAATCTTTGTTAGCTTTTCAGATGTCTATGAAAATACCACCGTGAGTCAATCCGACATAATATGCCATGGTCTTTTACGAAATTTTCTGCTTGTTTCCAAGCTCTTGCTTGTCCTATATTGTTTAGAATAGGTGCTACTCCTTCAGATATTAACATTCTTAAAACCATCATTGAATTAATTACAGCAGTTATTATTGTTATATGACTTCGTGGTGCCATACGAATAGTGACAGTAGTAACAATATCTCATTTTAATATAAAATCATATAATGGATCTAAAATTGTCTAATGCTGCTGATCTGAAAATGCTATTCGAGCAAGTATCGTGTTAACGCTCGCCACATGTGTAACAATAGAAAATGCTGATTGTATATCTCTTTCATGTCTCTGTCTTGAAGACTTAACTTGAATATCGTTCTTATAACATTCACATTTAGGGTGGGTATCGGCTGTGAGTGTGGGTATGGGTGTCAGTAAATGAAGAGAACATAGCAATCCATATCTACCCATACTCACACTCACACCCAAATCTCCTACAAACACTTCTTACTACATAGATATTACATTTCTTTGGTATTTTAAGAAATATTCCAGCAGAAAAAGTTATTTTCAATCTGAGACTTTGTCGAGAGTGATCTAGTATCTTTTAATGTACACTTATTCTGGAATCTAATAAATTGCTCTAGCTAAATCCTAGTTATTTTCAAAATTTCAATCCAAAAATAAGTTTTCTCAAGAGGTATCACGGTAATACGACTTCTTTTAATCGTATTCATTCATGAACTACTTAGATTTATTCGCTAGTTTAGGAAAATTCAATCAGTCATGACTGACATGACAACAAAAACTAGGTGAATTTATAACAATTTTTCTTGCATTAGGAATACATCCAACGACAAAACAAGAATGCAATTGTTCGTTCCGTATCATCAACTAAAATACTTGACTGTATATTCGCTATTGGTTCAGATAAAACAGAAACATTAAGAACAAGTCAAATATTTGTTTGTTGAGTAATAAATGTTTTTAATACGGATGGATCTCGTTTATCATCACAAGAAATGTCCATGTCATTAAATATAGTTCATCGTTAAAAATATCGTCAAGAGTTTACATTCGAATTGGGGTAAGGGGTATGCGTGGGTGTGATTTGTCCTTTGTTCTTTACCCACACCTGAGCAAGTACTCTTAAAAGATACAATGTGACGATCGTTGGAAGATAAGATGTTCAATCAATCGCTACGAATTTATTTTATGATGCTATTTTGCACTCTATCAGTCTATATAGAGTCGAGTGAATCACCACTCGACCAACCTTATTTGTTTTTTCTTACTACAATCGAAAACAAGATCATGTAGAATTGTAAAGTATAAGTTAATTTCAATTTTTCACTGTTACTAGATGACTCATTGTAGTTCATTGATTGATTACCATATTTTTGTAACCATTTGAGCTCTTCTCGAAGTTTTATTTTTCCATGCCAAGGATTATTATTCAATGAGTGCCCTTCCTTTGGAAAAGTAATTAATTGTACTGGTATACCAAGATAATGAAGTCCTCGTTCTAATATATAGCTTTGACTTGCAGGAACTCGATTATCATCTTCACCAGTACTGATATGTGTAGGTGTACGTATTTTATCTAACTGATAAATAGGTGCTTCATTTTGAGAAATATGTGGTATTTCCCATGGAAATCCTCCAAACAAGTAGCTCAGTAGTACAGGTAGATCCATCGTACCCCATGTTGAAGTATGATCAAGAACACCAGCACCAGATAGAGCAGCATTAAAACGTTTAGTCTGTGTAATCAACCAATTTGTTAAAAGACCACCATAACTATAACCACCGACTGCAAGTCTTTGTGGATCAACAATTCCATCTTTAATCAGCTGATCAACTCCATAAAGAATATCTTTTCCTGGTCGAGATAAAGGTCTATAACGAATTTCATTAAGAAATTGATCACCATAACCTGTTGATCCTCGATAGTTAGGTTCTAACACCAACCAACCTTCTGAAGCTGCCAAAGGAGCCCAGTGATACCAAACTAGATCAAGCACATTTAAACTAGCCCAATATGGACCACCATGAATAAGAACTAAAAGAGATAGATTTTTAGATTCATACTTTCCAGGTGGATAATGAAGTATTCCTTCAATCACTCGATGATCATCTTCATTTATCCATCTGTATACTTTAGTTTGAGGTAGACTTCTTCGAGTAAATAAGTCATTTTCATTGGTTATTGCTTGTGCTGATTTCAGTTGATTAATGTTATCAATCCAATAAACTTCCATTGGCTTTTCGAATGATGAATAAACATATGCAATTGATCCATTATTATGTGATGATACAATTGATTCGTATGTCCCATTCCATCCATTATGATAAATTAAATCTTCCGTTGGTGATTGTTGTGTATAAATTTGTACTTCTGTTCCTAATTGTCCAAGTATGTAAACACCAGAATCAGGCTTTGTTGTGTATCCAATGATATTACCATGAAATTTTTCTCCTAAACGTGTTATTTGTCCGTTGATCAAATTTAAGGAATACAGACAATATTGTGTATCGTTAAATTTTTCTTTATTTGAACTAAGATTGAACGTTCGGAATAGTATATGCCGACCGTCGACCGACAATTGTAATTCTATTTCGAATGCTTCATTATTTGTCAATTTTGACAATGCGGATGTATTTCGAAGATCAATTGAATATAATTCAAAGTAATCTAAATGTTCGATAAGTGCAGACGCGGAAGAGAAGATAAGTTTTTCTTCAAATGAAACATATAGTAATTGATCGATGAGAGAGGACACATTTCGAACGATGTTTTTTTCCACAGGTAATGCGTTATCATTTGAATTGAGATCAATACGATAGATTGTACTACTTTGACGCATTACACCTTGTCGATATTGAACAACATCTTTCCATTCATCTTTATACGAATCATCCTCTTCAGCTATTGACTGCAAATTAGTATTAGCTAAGTAAAGAGATGAATCATTGTTAGACCACGTAAAAGCTAAAAGAATATCTTTTCCAATTTGAATAGGCAATAGTTCATCTGATATAATAGAATATAAATAAATATATTGTTCTGATTGTTGCTTATTTTGAGGATCATCAGCCCTATTTACCGATGAATGATTTTTTGGTAATAATGCAATATAGTTACCGCTTGGTGACCATTGTGGTTTGATTGATTTATGAAGATTTGTTGTAATTAATTTTTTTGTTTGGGTCTTTATATCATAGAGCCACAAAGTATTCTCATAGGAACTAGTATTCCATGATGGACGCCTTGTTTGAATAAGCAAATGTTGACCAGTTGGAGAAAATCTCAATAATGGAAACGTAGTATAATCAAAAAATTCATCAAAAGTTAATTTTGGTTTAGTTTCGGTGAAAATACATGAAAATAATGACAAAATCAAGAGTAAGCACAAATGCATTAACGTTACTACGATGATCTAAACAGAAAAATAATATCAAGCAATGCCGTTACATGATCTTATCTAAGGTAAGTGTCAATGATGTAGCTCCGTTCCAATGAAAAAAAAGGAGATGCATTATCGTAAAAAATAAAAACATTTCATTGTTTCCATGGAACAATTTCATTTCTTGTCGTTTATTTTTTTTTTTTACTATTGTTTCTCAGTAATATTATATATTGCAGTAGAAGCAGTTTTCATGGGTTACGAAAACTATCAAATAACGAAGTTATTCATAATTTTTATCCTATTTTTAGTCAGTGTGTGCTAAAGACAAAAAAAATAGTATGAAAAGGTCCTAAGATAATTACAAATTATATAGCTAGTTTTCGAAAATCGTCTACTGTTAAATTGACCTTGTTTTCTTTTCCTGTAAGCTGCGAGATTTTAAATAATACATAGCTCTTTCGATAAAACTTCAATATTCAAATCAAATATTCTATTATCGCTTTGTATTTATATTCGCATGTTTATCGACGTACTTGATTTTTTTTCTCGAAAGGAAATGTATTCAATCATTAATTCATATTGCTCCTCGCAATTTAATTTAATATGTCGAAACGATTTATGCACAAATGGCATACTATATATGGATATCATAAATCAAATCTGGTTGACTGAATAAAGTCAAGAAGAAATTTTATTGTTGCAGATAGTACCAGTATGGTAAATATCTATCAAGTTACAATCTAGTGAAAAAATACAATACTGCTAACGATAGTGAGTATATATATATATATCGCCTTATTCATTGAAAATGATCTTTTAACCGAACGCACTAAAGATAAAGCTGAAGGATTTAGTTCTCAATAAAGCGATTGGAATAGTCAATGCGTCTTATCATTAATAAAATGATTAGAAATACATAGATCTATCACTCTGAAAAAAGATTGTTCTTCTTCGTACTTGTACTTTACCAACAACGAGAAAAACATAAACAGTAATGGTAGGTAAGAATAATACCAGCATGTTATTTATATGAAACGATAAACGTTTGATCGACATTTTTGATACAATGCTTGTTTTGACAAATAGACACATTTTAATGTAAACTGATGCTCTTCGTGTTCTACCTTTTACGTTATCTCAATCCTCATATATATTCCTTTCATAGATTTTTCATTTCAATTACAACAATCGCTATCATCTGATGACATATATACAGTGGGTATCAAAGCTGATCAACAAACATGTTGCAGTTTTTTTTCATCCACATCTAATCAACTACAGAGAAGCAAAACTATTTCAGTTGTCGGCGTGGGTGTTATTGTGAACAACTGATACTCACCCACATCCATAAGAGAAATTGAAATTTTTTTACACATTATTGTTGCTTGCTTTCGAACAGTATGTTTCGTTAAAATGAAGTGTCTGTTGAAATTTATTTTTCTTTCTTCTTATATGTCTATTGACAATGTGTTATCAGTCTCCATCACATATTGGTTGCTATACGTTCTTTTATTCGACTCTCTTCTAAGCAATTTCTCACACGAATACCATTGTATACTTTCCAAAAAAAATAACGAAATGAGAGAAGAAAAAAAGAGAAAAAGATTGTGAGCAGAAGCGAGTAGAAATGAATAATGAAAGAGATGTGAATGCAGGTTAGTAACATGTCTGTAACACTTGTGTAACACTTTTCTTATAAAGAGAATTTTAAAAAATATACTGTAATCTAATGACAAAGCAGAGTCGTAAAAGTGACTAAAAATCTAACACATGTTTCGTTTTGGATTTAATACCAATCCTTCAAATATGTACCGTTCATTTTTCCCAACGTTTTTATTCTTCTTGAATATATTCGAGACCCTTCACATTTTTTCTCTTCATTTCATTCTGACTTTCAGCATAAAAGGATGCGTGAGTGTTTATGTGCTGAAGACACTAGTTCACACTCACATTCTACTGACAGAAACAGCCATAATTTGATGGAAAATCCATCATCTCTAGAAGATTTTCACTCAATCTATGATCAGGAACCATCGACTTGGATATAAGGATGCTAAACTTTTGCCGCCTTCCCATCTTCAATGTATTTTGTAATATTTGACATCATTCAATAGAGAGAAACGATTCTCAAAGCAAAGTCAATAGCATCTTGCAAATTCAAAGAAGATATGCATGAATATCAAATCGATCACAAACCTATCAACTAATTATTCCTAAAACATATACAGTTTTGAATATACAATCAATTAAATATTATTATTCTCGACATGAAGCCTTTGTACTTGTAACTAGATGTAAAATAACGAAAAAACACACATCTCCAGTATCAGCTTATCCTTTTTATCTTCGATAGATAAAACTCGGCTTTGCAATTAGATAGGAAGAAAGAGAAAAGCTATCGGTTCTTATTCTATTTAACCGTGCAGCATATAAGTTAGTTTCGTTTTACTTGAAGTCAAACGCATTCTTTTGCGAAGTAAATAGACGAAGGTAAGTTGTCGAAACAAATGATTATATTTTATCCTTCACTATTGGAATGATCGTTTTTGAAACTCATTCTATAAAATCACTTAATGAATATTTATTTACATTATGAAAAATAAATCATTTACTGATGAATGATTTTAGACAATATTCTTCGTAGAATGTAAATACGGAGAGAGCAGAAAAGCTTTTGCTCATACTTCAAGTCTTGATAGATTGCTATTGATTTATCAAATAGAATTTCATTTATCAATGTCAGAAGTGCCGAGAAAGAAGATGGACGCGAAAAGGAAATGCTTATTTTTAGTTGAGCATCCTTAATGGAGAACAAAAATTATGATATGAAGCTTATTTGTAGAAGAAAAGAGAAAACACTGTAAATGCCAAGGGCATATCAAAGCTATCTTCTAGAACTTCTTAGTTATTTTAAGTTTACTATTTATATGCATTACAAGTACTGATGTTAGAATTCAACGTAGTGATTGAATAAGATTTTTTTTTGCTGAAATCAAACAAGGATGATAAATATAGGTGACTCTAAAGCTTATTTACTTACTGCTTAAGTCTTCCTCAAAACATGATCTCCAAGCTGTTACACCCTATTCAAAAAAAAATGGGACGGCTTTAGAATATGTATAAGACTCATTGTTGGGGTCTCTTGCATTTTCAACTACACCTGGTCATGTTCGCTAGAAAAGGCTATTCTTTTTTTCTTTAGTGTACAAAAGACACTAGGATCTGATCACTTCATTGACTTTTCTTTGAATTTCTGCTTTCTTTAGTTTTCAGGCATACATAAAATCAAAAAACTCTTACTAAAATTGACAAATTTTTATGAAAATAGAAAAATATTGATGGAATAAGAATATTTTTTCTTCGTTCTTAATGACCTTTCATTTGAAAAAGGCCACTAGAGTCGCCAACACGAAACATAAGCTTTCAAACAAAAAAGGCTATTTAACTGTATCTTCTACTATGATAGGATACTCTACGAGACATGCCATTAAATAATTACTGTGAGAAATATTCAACTTTTTTTTATGAAGAACATTTGTTTTAAATATGAACTCGCCTTTTATCACAAAATTGCCTTTTTGATAGGAAACAAGGCTCAGAGTCATATAAGTTTTGGAAGCATACATTTCGAAGTATCTAACCATTTTTGCATCTCAAAATATAATTTTTTGATAACACTCAATATTCTTAGACTAGTCTGAATCATAATATCGGCCACTTTTGATATTTTTGACCTCTTTTTTTCATCCTCCAACCTGTATTTATACGCTTCTAGATAAATTACAACACCTAGATACTGATCATATGCGGCATCATTGAGTTATATCATCTATATGTAGATAGCTATTACTTCAGACTATGCAATAAAGAAAGATTTTCTGCTACGAAAGAGGGTGGGGAAATATCCTGAAAACTAACATGTATTGTTTCGATTGAGAGTGAAAACAATCAATTTTAATTTCTTTTTGTATTCAAATAGCAAATCAAAAGAAATACAATTACTAATCTTCGTAAATTAGCAAATGACATACGACGATATAATGAAGGTACTTGATATAATATTAGTTTTAATGAAACGACGTATAAATCCAATACAAATTAATAATAATCTTAATGAACTTGTTTATGCATCATCAAAAAAATCAAAATTTTGAGATTCCTTCACTTTTCTGGATTATTAACAATATTATTAAACAACGTGATGATTCGATGGAATGAACGAAATAAAGCATCGGAATAGAATATTGAAAAGTAATTTCATTCATAATTTTGTTTTTATTTGATCTTATGAATTTATTTCATAAATTAGATTTATTGGAAATACAATACTTATGACCGCTTCTCTATCATACTTTGGTCTATTTAATCAAGGTTTTCGACAACGAACATTAAATGATTGGCAAAAACAAATAAAACAAAGAACTATTCCATTTTTGAATAGTTTTGATATTATTGAACAATACAATGATGAAGTAACAGTGAGAGAGGCTTTTTCAATGATAAATAAGGAAAACCAAAAAATCATAACTAAAACAATCTCTCGATAAGATCAGAAAAACGTTTTGTATTCTTGTTAACAGTGATCCAAAATATTCAACACTTATTAGTTCGTATTTAATCATTGGTATTAAATATTACTATAAATGAATGAACCATTGTGAAGAAAAACAAAATGATTGATTCTTTATGTTAATCTTAAATTTCTCAATTGAACATAATCTAAAACTTTATAGATTCATCTATATAGATCGCTGAATGGAATTTACAAGATCTACCAAATGATGATCTATCAATGAAAATCGTATTATAGCAACATCCAATTATTAATTACCCACTCCTAATTGATCCGTAATATATTTTCTATCAAAAATAATAGTAATTACAATTGACTTTTTTCTACAATGTCTAACAACCAGTTCAAATCAAACTGCTAGTTTGAATAGATAATGAAATCCGCTGTCAAGTGCACTCAGGATGCAAAGAATCGTACCTATGCGAGATAGTAGTTCCAATGGATAACAATCAATCTGACTGCACCATTGACACGAGTTCACATCAGTCCGATTGGAAATGCTAAATTGATTCTATATTAAAATCACATAAATGAACTAACAGAGCAAAGATTCTAAAAAATCATAGAAAATGATGATTTTCAGATTTTAGAAGACTTAGGAAAAATAAGTTTTTGAAAACACAATTTTTGAGCTCTGGAAATATTCTGAATAAAATGATAGATCAATAATTTTTCTACGATTTTATCTTAAAAATGCTTCTTTATAGTCACGAATGTGTTTTCTTTTCTTGCGATGCTTGTAATTGTAACTGTTGAACGAATGAAGGACTGTAAATAATCGTTTTTGGTTTTCTTCAGAAATCTAGCTTCTGTAATCCGTACAGAATAGCATTGACAATTGAAAAATAGTATTCGGTTTTAAGTTCGATGTTTGGTATTGCAGGAAAAAAATCGTCATATTTTGGGGTACCGTTGTATATTTTTATTAATAGTGAATAATAAATTTTATATGCAAATGCAAGAAAAATCATGGATAAAAAATATGGAGAGTGATAATGATTTATTAATAACAACATTTAGTTCAAAAAACAATGTTTCGACAACAATTCTATGATTCAATTTCACTTGGAGGGTGTGGGTGTTCCTTTTGTCCGTAAGCACAATCCACAACCACAGCTCGACTTCACACATTAGCCAAATTTTTCTCTCGTTCTGCAGAAATTTGAATACATTTTCATATTTATTTACTGAATTGCATTGCATGCATTCAAGATAACGACCATCAAAGTATTACACAACTTTCCGATCGAATTCGAAATAAATACGCATGTTTTTGTTTTCGCGAATTTTTCTTTTTCACATAAGAATAGAACAGAACAGAACAGAATATTTTTCATAACCCTTTTTCTCGATTGCCAGTAAAGAACGACACATTTCTTTTTCATTACTGACGTCGTTGCGTTTACATGTGCGTTGTTTGGTTGCTCGTCAAGCGTAAGTATAATAGTATCGGGCGAAAACATTCTCTTATTATATATTTGAATCTATGAAGAAAATACAAAGAAACAATTAGGAACGACTATATGCTTTGGTTTGTATGTGTAACTATGTAGTCTTTACTTGATTCCTTTGAAAGTGTGCATGTTGGTAGCACCCATGTGAGTATGAAAAAGACAACCATCCACCAAAACCCATCTTTATTTTTTTCAAACGGAATTCTAAATGAGTCGAAAAGAAGCGGCTACTCACTTGAAGATTCGAAACAGACACATGATGTAGCTTTCCAATACTAATTGAAAAGTAACCAGATCAGCAATTCTATTTTTATTTTATTTTATTTTATTTTTTTATTTTGCCTTCTCTGCAGTCTCATAGATTATATCAGTTAAAATATATGAAAGAAAATGAAGAATATAGCGCAGGAAAGACACAAAAGAAAGTATATAATGCTGGCAAGGGGAAGTGTGGTGGCACAGAAAGAAAAAGAAAAAGAAACAACAAAAATAAAGAAAGAAAAATAGCGTAAAGGAAAGCGAGAAGAGATAGCATAAGAAATGTGTGATTATGACAACTAAAGCATGGGAAAGATTATAGGAGAGCCTGCATGCCCATTTGCTTTGGTTTTTTGTTTCTGTTATATGTTGTTTTCATATTTGAATGAGGTGTTATCTTTATTATTATTTTTTTATTACGCATCATTATGGAAAGCAAAATATGTCTGGAAACTCTTGTACTAGCAATACCCCTTCCATGCCACTATATGAAACAGCTTCATAGATATTTTACCGGACACTCTTCCTGAAACCAGCCTTCTTAAATTTGTTAGGGTTTGTTTTCTCGAATAGCTATTCTCTGTCAATAGAATTAGCCAAGGCTATTAAATATTTGCTCCAATACACCACATATCTATTCTAGGTGATATTTTATTCATCGCGTAGGCAAAAAAATGTTGTTCCATTGTGTACAAAACATTATTCTATAACGGTGTGTACAGCAGAAGTGAGAGATAACATTGCTTTGTTTATCGAAAGACGAATGGGAATAGTAGGTAGATTCAAGTAAACAACTGAAGATCATAGAACTGGAATAAGGCATGTCTTAGTTGTGGGGAGGAACCACAGGATAATTTTGATAATTTTCTTGGTGCGACGCGTCCAAATTTATGCACTCAATTAATTTTTTTCTCTTTAGTCGTATGAAGAGAGATATTGAATTTCGGACGATTCGATTGCATAAGCACTATATAATGCTTCTGTTTTAGTGAAGTTGATTGGCTATGCTTGTACGGTTGAATCGTATTCTAACTGGTCTACGAATAGTTCGATTTTTTTTCTAAATGAAAGCATTGATCAGTGTAGTGTTTACTCAACTGTCTTACAATAACAGCAGCTAAATCTTCTTCAAAAAAAATGACTCATGCACTAAGAAAGAAATTGTCTCGCACCACGATGATAGGTTATAAGAGTGTAAGAGTTACGTATCATGAAGTCAGACTTCTATCCACTTAAGATACGATGAAACAATGTCAAGTCTTCGTAATTTTCCTATTCATCTATGGAGTCACAGTTCGTCAAACGCGAACCGAAAATCTACAAAAACTGTATTAACAGGTGTGCTATTCTCCATTAAGCGTACATATCTTCTAAAAATAGTAACAACCATGTGTGTAGTCAAAACTTATGTTGGGATCTAGATTGGTTATCGAGAAGAATATCTCTTCTGTCTAAAGCATCACAGAAGTGTGATAGAAACAGTTTTTCTCCTAATTCTTGAAATGAATTTAGAAAGAAAGTACATCGCGATAAAGAGAGAGGACATATCGTTTCTTTTTTGCCCGATAGAATTTTACGTTTATCTGTCGAAGCAGTCGACAGAATAGTCTTCTTAAAGCATTGATAATAGAGTTAATACCAGACATCAGTTAGAAGGGACTAAAATGTTAAACATGAAGTTCAAGATTCCATAAGCATCTAGAGATTTCTTCTTTCACTTTGAGTAGTAAGTGTTAATTAATTCATCGAGGGTTACTTCTGACATTGTTACGACTTCACTACCAATTTTCGTAATGAAGAATCTGTATATGGAAATGATCTTGCTATATCTGGTTCCTTGAAGAAGTTCTTATAGAAGTCAGCAGCGAGTCCATACATTTTTTCCAGATCTTTAATAATTTTCTTTTCTCAATTAATTCGTGAATGAATCGAAGAGAAATAGGGTTTAACAGATCGTTTAGTTGTCGTTTGGAAGAAGGCTGGGATAGGCCAAATAGTATTACAAAGTCTAATGCGTAGGATAGATAGGGTAGATAGAGCAGATATGTTATCCACTGAGATGTACCTTATCTATAGAAAAAAACAAAAGGTCAGAAGTGAACAGTTCTTCCATTCTATTAATATATTTGAAAATAGTTTGTAATCGAAGGCAGATAGATTTTCCGTGGCTCTGTTCAAGAGATTTTCTCTTTTGCATATTCTATTCCAATTTCTTTGGGAAGAGAGTCAACTGGGCCCGTTTATTGACATAGATAAATAATCCATAGAATATCACATTTTTACGTGTCTTATAAAAATTGAATATTTGCAACATCAAATTAGTAATTTTCAGCTATCTATAGTTAGACACTTGACCGCTAGGAATGAGATTGCATACAGCAACGATCACTAGCAGGATCATACCTAGAAGTCAGCAACACTTGTCAACGATTTTAATTCGGCAGCATCAATAAAAACTTTTTTGCGAGTGAGATTCGTTGTTGTCTCAGGAAAAAACGGGATTGTCTTTTTGATATTCTGTGATTGTACGATTTATAAATGATTAATCGATCGTTGTCAGCAAGTGTAGCAGTATTTCACTCTTGATGTTAGGCATCGGTGTGCGTCAAATGATGAAAAATCGGATGGCAAAGAGAGATAAGGAATGTGGCATTGAATGATCGATCTTATAAGGTTTTGATTCGAAATGTTTTCTATTCTTGGTTATTCACACAAACATTCATAATCCATTCTCATTTCTCTCTTCCTTTAGTAAATCTTCCATAAAAGTCTGATCGATCAGCTGAAGACAATAAGCAACAACTCGTCGAATTACAAGTTGTTGTTTTGCAATGCATTGACCTTACAGTCAATGCGAAAGAATGTTGAGTCATTTCTATCAGTCTTTGTTCAATCAGATAAAAGAGATCATGATTGACTGTCGTGACATTTATGCTATAGATTTCTGAGAACATACAGAAACGACTAGAATTTTCTGATTGAGATACATGTTTCACGCAAGCATTTTCACAAATATAATGTGGTTCGGAAAATGAGAACTGCAACACTGTTGAGAGGATGTGAAGCTAATGTAGTTAAATCAAAACAGAAAAAAAGATCAGCGTGAGGTCCATTCGTCAAAATCATTCATGAGCTGCCTCCTTCGTACGAGTGTATTTGTTACCCATGCCGCTCTTCTATCGTCGTGAATAATTGCTGCGTTTCTCTTTGCGTTTTGAGTCGTATGAGTGGCTGAAGTTTGAAGTTTCATTTCATTCAATGCAGCTACAGCCGACGATGACAGTTTTTAATGTTCTAGATTGTCTACCTACGACGTGAATAGTATCGTCTCATTCTTATCCAATGTTATCCAAATCCGAACTCTCTCTGTTTTCAAAACCGTGGACCGATGGACCCGAGGGAGTACTTATTCAAGGTGGATTAGCATTGATCGCCATTGGAACCACGGGATATATATTAAACAAAGTAAGAATGAACATGTTAAGAACTTCTCTTTTCTAGTTTTACTTGGTAACAGGTGTTCAATAGTTCTTCTGTCGTAATCTCATCCGAGGAAAGTCGTACCACCGATGGTATACTAAACAATCGAGCCTATTCTGCTACAGTTAAAGAACACCTCCGTACCACTTATGCACACTTTGCTGGAGGATTGGCGATGACAGGCAGTTTTGCCTACCTTTTCCATCGTGCAGGATGGTCCACGCGATTGATGACAGCAAACAAATGGGTGTCCATTGGTGGAACTCTACTCTTCACTTTTGGATCCTGTTTTGCAACCCAAATGATCGATCAACATCAGCATCCAGTATTGAAATACACCGCATGGACATTGTTCAATAGTTCTTTTGGTTTAGTTTTATCGCCACTTTGCTACTTGGAATCGAGTCTACTCGCTCGAGCTGCTCTATTGAGTACGGGCGTCGTCGCTTCGATCAGTGCTGTCGGTATGACCGCTCGACGAGGGCAATATCTCTGGTTAGGAGCTCCATTAAGTAAGTGTTTAATAAACTTTTTACTAGTTAATCTTTGCGGTTTAGTGGCTGGCCTCAGTGTAGTTTGTTTGGCATCGATCAGTTCGCTAATTCTACCGTCTACTGCGATCAAAACTTTGTCTGTATCGGAATGGATCTCATTGTATGGTGGCCTGGCGATCTTTTCTGGCATTCTTCTATTCGACACACAAAGGATGATTACTAATGCTGAAAAAGCTCAGGATGCTCGAACATTATCGTCCATCAATGAGTCTCTCGATATTTATATGGATACAATCAATATTTTCATTCGTATTCTTGCTCTTCTTAGTAAGGATGACGCACGTGAAAAGAAACGATCAGCTGCGACCAGCAGAAGAAAATAGTATCATGTCGCAGACATCGTCAATTGATAGAACAGTGACAGATTGATTTTTATTTTATATTCCTCCTTTTTTCCGAACCACTTAATAAGATTTGACAGCATCATTCAATTAGAGTTCATGAAGAAAAGGGTGTGGATGTGGGGGTGCTTCGCTCAAAATGAAGAAGATAGCAAGTCCACAAATGACTGGTTCCACATATAGAACGATTTTAAGCTGGCACTCATTTTTACAGGTCCTAAAGTACGAGAGAAATTGTTGTAACTATCTTGGAACATTTGAGTATTCTGTCATGAAGTCAAGATGTGAGCAATTCACATGAGTGACACTGGACTTGGCGCTTTCATTAATAATGAACGGGGATGCTGAATCATTCCTGGCTTTGAGTTCAGCAAACTAAACTTTAATATTGATCCTGCACGATGCAAAAACGTCACATGATAACGGTACATTCGCACGGATGCCTTCGGCTTAACGTGTAAAGACACATTTTGTTATTGGATGGAGTGTTTACAGTAGTGAAACGAATGATTCAACTAAATCATATAACATTTTTCGATGTTTCCTGAAATCAGCTTAATATATGTTTAGAATCATCATAACTATGTTCATTAGTCATGAACAATATAGAAAATCAACAGAGAGATGCATCAACATTAACAACGGACATTCGATAGAGAATCTTTTGCTCTACAAAACTTTTGGCTTTGTTTTGTCGGATGAGTTTTTTTCTCCTAGTAACAGAATTAAACAATATGAAAAGTGTATAAATCTGAAATATAACATCCAATTGTTTTTTTTGCACATTTATTGGTTTGCATAAGTCTGTGCTTCTCAAGTTTGTTGATAAATGTAAAGTATTCGACACCGATAGATACAGAATTTTCCAGTCTTTGCTTGCGTCATGACGGAGCAAAAGGCTTGGAACTAACATTTGACGGGATTATACTTTGAATACGATTTCAAAACTCGGCTTTTTAAAAATCAACCGTGTTCCGTGAACAATTTATTATTATACCATCACATGGACAATCTAATTCTGAACCAAATGATGAAACATTTACATAAAATAGTGAAAATCTTTAGATCGTCCCGAATTAAAAGCAAATAATAGCACAGGCTCGTCAAAATTGAGACTGTTGCGTTATTTCTAATTATTGTTTGGAAAATTATTTTGCTAAATATTTTTTCTAAAAGTACCATACATCGTAAGATGCAGAATTTCAGAGTATCTTGCAGGAAATTTCGAGCTTTGACATTTATTGGTTTAAGATTTCCAATGGCAAACTCTCAAAATTAAGCACTACTTGTATGAAGATATTTGTTAAACGTCCACTGTTTTAAAGAAACAATAAACTTAGAGAGTCTTACATCTGCTGTATTGTTATTTCGAACAAAGATCTCCTATTAAGAGGATAGCCTTAATCCGAATCGGATAGTGAATTCAAAAATATTGGAAGGGTGTGGGTGTGTGTGAGAGAATACAAGATCCAAACTTACACCCACACCCACCCAAAACTGGCCGTTCAGAGATTGCCAAAAGTCGACTGCGAAAGCTAGCTCTGTCACTTTGGTGTTTCTCACGTGTGCAGTCGCAATGTCCGGAAAGGAAGCCAATCATCATCCGTGGCGTCGGCTAGATAAATTTTGCTCACCCTTCGAGGATGTTTGTTCTGCTTATGTCGATGATGATAATCTTCCAAATTAAAGAGGAAAAGAAAGAACGAAAATGAAATATGTTTTTATTTTTAAACTTAAAAGGTTTTATTGAACGAAAATGGATTAAACAGGCAGTGTACACTTGATAACAGAAAAAATATGATGCAATAATTTCATTGAGCTAAGGATTTGCACTGAAACTACTGTCAACTGAATATGATTCTTTTTCTTGTAGATATCAGTATAGGTGGATACAATAATTTGTTTCTTATTAAGCATGTAAAGTAAATGAATGCCCACACGTTTCACATTCAGGATGAATCCCTTTGGAAAATCCAGTACAAAAACACTTTTTGTTGCCGCTCCACATATATTTGCAAGCTCCATAACCGTAGCCAACGAACCCATCAATTGGTCGATCTACCACCGTGATGATGGAGTTATTTGAAAGTTGTATGGGTTGTGATTTGACAAAGTGAGTCAATGAACTGGTATCCATGCTAAAAAAAAAGTAACACGAACTGACTTATTCGCAAGCTTGAGTTGCATCCATTCGTCCATTGACGGTGTGAGTGTGGTTGAGACTGTGGTGTGTTGGTGGGTGTAGCTGCAGACAAGGCCAGTGCCATACCCACAGCTACGCCATGTTTTATATCATGAAAGCATAAGGGTATAATTAAGTAAATATGTGCATATTTTTTGGGTGGAGGTGAGGATTTGGATGTGGGTGTGAATGTAATACTGTTGTAGAACAGAACAACATCCATGTTCACTTACACCCACACCATCTCGGTGAAATGTATGCATAGTAAAAGTTACTCTGTTTAACATGGTTTACAAAAAGACTGTTTTATACATAAGAGATTCTGCAATCAAGACAATTGATTGTATATTCTGAGCATCATCAAGTGGAATTCTATTAAAATTACTTCATAATCATTAAAATACCACATGTATATGCCATCTCGTTTTCTATTGTTTGTAGCTACTCTTTACTTTTAACTTTAGTGCTATTACTAGTACAATAATGTCAGAAACTAAATATACTTACGTGCTTGGTGATACTGCAGTGTACAAATGTTCGTTTTTTGTGCTTGCAATCGGTTTTACTCTGTGTTTATCACTGATAATGGTACTTGGTTTTTTTTTTCTACCAACGTATGTTTATGTAAATCAATAAAACATGACCTTTTCATCACACAGACGACTTTCTTTTTCATTGATGTGCTCGTCATCACATGTGTTTCATTTTTCATATATTCTCCCTCTTCTTTTTTCATCTAAGCTTTGTGTTTCATGTTGTTGCGATGATAAAATATACATTGACATTTGCATTCACGTAAATTTGTGTTGTAATAATTCATTAGACTTTGAGCTTTATTCTAATCTAAATAAATAGTTTTTATTGTAAAATCGTTTTTTTTTCTTAACTGATGATCGCACAATCAGTGCCCACAGTTTCTAAATAAACACTTGGAAAATTTCATATTTTTGGATCTCTTTTTTAATTTATGAAAAATTCTGTCTACAACTGAAACTTAATTAACTGGATTAGAAGAAAGTACAGCAAACGTGCTTTAAGAAAATTCAGGCATATCAAGAGATTGACAATAAAATTATCAAAAGCGTAATGCGATACTGAGTCTTTATATATGTGGGTGTGACTGTGCGGGTGTCGAGGTTATGAAAGAGAAGAGGCACACTCACATCCACGCCCTACACCCCACTGATGGTTCGTTATTTTGAAAATCAACATTGCCAATATTAGGAGTAAAATAATAACAAAATGCCAGGTTACTAGGTAATTTTGACTATGAAGATTTCAGTTTCAAATACAATGTATATTATATTCGACATCAGCATAACAAATTGGATTGAATGGCATAAATTTCATTAAAAAACATTTGTCATCGAAATTAGAACCCAGATTCTACTCTGGTTTAGTGAATATGGTGTCTTCTCGATGCTTCCTCAGACTAAGTTTCTATTACAAATGTTTTTTAATGAAGTCCATATCATTCATTCCGATTTTTAATACTGATTTTGAATATCACATACATTTTATTTGAAAACGACATCTAGAAAGTCAATATATTCAAATGTGCGCTTATTACTTAACAGTTTGCTTCTAATATCGAAAAAGTTGATTTTCGAAATAACGAATTCTTTTTCTTTTATTGGTTGCGCTGCATTTTTCCCGTTGGCATGTTGACTGAGTGTGGGCGTGAATGATATGGACTGTTTTTCAACTTATCTTAACTCACACCAACATGTTAATCGTTGAATTCGACAGCCAGATTCATCGTTCTGGGAAGAAGAACATACTTGTAGCAGGTGTGGGTATAGATATGGGAGGGTGGGCGGTAAGTGTGATGGAAGTATGGAGACGCCCGCACTCACACCTTTTGATGTTTGGGAGAATTAAGACGAGCAACATCTGATGATCCTGGTCGTCCAAGTGAAATGTTAATATTATGATTGCTCAAGCCACAGCTATAGCTATACTTTACATCACAGGTACACTTAACACTCAAGACAGTCCTGACAACTACCATAAATGACCGTCTACGACTTATATAGGAGCAAAACAATGAAGCACTTGAGATCAAGAAAGAAGAAAAAAAACATACAAGTATTAAAGAGATAAAATGAAACGACCCTGTGTAATTATGTCTCAATATTTTTTGCTTTTTCTGTCATTCGTTTTCTTATAACAATAGAGGCGACAACTGATAAAAAAAGGAGTGAAGAACCGAAGCGAAGTGAAATAAAAGAGAACTCGAACAACAGGAACAATCGAAAACAAGAATTAATATCTAAAGAAAATTCTAATATACTCTATAAGCACAAGCTAAAATATTCATTTTTTCTATTGGTAACATAACATCAACATTATGGAGAAAAGAAAAAAAGCCGGCAATCCCATTAAAAACTGCTGCTACCTCATTTAAGCATACAACTATAAGACCTTTACATTCTCCTTACACTCGTTTCGTTCAGAACTTCCTACTGGTATGGTTCGATGCTAATCTGGATGAAATGGATAAGAAGAATGGCATCAATAACTTCAAGAAATTCGAAGTCTTCAACACGCTACATCTGTCTTCTATAAGTCAAATATTGCCATCA
Source organism: Rotaria sp. Silwood1 (assembly GCA_905250075.1). Taxonomy (NCBI): domain Eukaryota; kingdom Metazoa; phylum Rotifera; class Eurotatoria; order Philodinida; family Philodinidae; genus Rotaria; species Rotaria sp. Silwood1. The sequence goes on along the minus strand of CAJNOP010000585.1, from coordinate 60,237 downwards.
TCCGCAATATTCCAGAGATCAGTACCATTTATATTTTGAATGAGAACGAAGCATAATATTGAAGGTTGGACGAAGCAATAGCCAAAATTCAAAGGTATATTTACAGATGTTGTCTGAATCTATAAATCATTTCAATAAACTGCATACAAATGCGATCAAAATTTGGTCACCATTAGTTTTATATCCACTAGTAATGGAAGCTACACAGAAAACCTGGATCAATTAGCTCAATCATTTATGTACATACAAATATTAAAAAAAAATATTATTAACCGTTGATTTTCAACACAATCATTTCGATGAGTTTATTTCATTCTGTCGTCAACGTTTTGAGGAAGACACCACCAAACTGAAAACTATCGACGATTCCAACGAGAGTACTATGAGCATGCTCTGATCTAGTGGTATACTTGCCAATATTTTCTTTATTCGATGCTAAGTCGATCATAAAGAATGATGCAAGTCGATCGGATTATAATATTGGGTCTTTTTATTCGTGATCTCCATAATCACATAATCACATCGTCAAGCTTCACGCTCAACAATTTGCTGGACATGCGACTATGAGTTTCATTAAGGTTTATTGTAGTCAGGGACTGTCTCAGAAACACTTTGAATAAATGGTCAAAAACCAAAGGTGGACTATTATCATTTAATAGCTTTTTGTCAACAAGTCGTGATCGAAATGTATTGCTCGCATTTGCTGAGAATAATCAAAGTGATCTCGATCTCATGGGTGTTCTCTTTGAAATAACTATAATTCCTTCATCATTAACTACTGCTTTTGCACAAGTCCATGATATCAGAAATAATCATCTTTGACAAATCAACTTAACACTGATGAATGAAAATGATCCAGAACTGCATGCACTTACTGAACAGAGACGTAAAAAGATTGACCCTCAGCAGCTACCATAGGAGTCTTGGGGAATATTGCTAATTAAACTAGGACAATTTAAGAAGACTCAAGAAATTTATGATATATTGCTTCATCAAACAATGACGGATTTGGAAAAGCAATTCTTTATAACCAGCTTGACTTGGTAAAAATGAATCTGGGTGAATATGCAAATGCCATTATATATTATCAACAATCCATTGAAATAATGAAGAACAGTCTATTATCAACGGATACTAATCTTGACAGTTCTTATACTGGCATCGGTTTGGTGTATTACAACATGGGTGATTATACGAAAGCACTTTTGTGTTTTCAAAGCGAATTAGAAGTCCATTAAAAAGTCCTTCATCCATATCAACCTGATTTGGCAACTGTTTACAATAATATTCGTATTGTGTATGCAGAGACGGGTGACTATCTGAAAGCACTTTCAGCATAGCAAAACGCACTGAATACCCACCGAAAGACTCTTTCTTTAAATCATCCTGATTTAGTTGTATCTCATGTTGTATGACTATTACAATGCACTCTTATTCCATAAACAAGCACTGGATATTCTTTAACAAATTCTTCCTGAAAATCATCCTGATTTAGTTCGTTCTTACAACAATACTGATCGGACGTACAGTAGAATAGGAAAGTTCACTAAAGTGCTTCCACTTCATCAACGTACTGTAGAAATAGAACATTGTTCACTATCTGCAAATCATTCATATCTAAAATTTTATAGACATAACCTTGAATACGTAAAAAAGCAAATGTAATTGATTTTCGTTTGGACCCAAGGAATAGATAGATATAGGTGTTGGTATGAGTGTTGATGTGGAATGAAGAGACACCCACACTCTAAATAGCGATGAGTGAATGAGTAGTGGATAATTTTGAGCATAGCTGAAAAATATTCGATATATTTGAATAATAAAGTGTTCATTGAAAAATTGTTGATTTTATATAGATTTAATAAGTACGTGTACGGACTATTTTAAAGGTGGATCCAGAAAATTAAATTAACCATGATATAAAATTTAAAATAAATTTTAAGAATAGAAAAAAATAAAGAAGAAATATTAAACAAATTCCATCTTAAAAGGAAAGATCATAACAATTAATAAAGTATATATTTAAACTTGGATCGTAATATTGGTAATAAATAACTTTGATGAACTTTCAATATACGTAAATCTAAGCAATCCACAATATCATTATTGTCTTTACCATATTGATTATATTTTTGCATCATTTAATCACGATTCTATTAAATACAAATTGTTGTTAGAAACGAACAAAAAAAAGAAATTTAAGTATAGACAGTTTCTTTTATTACATTTTCTACTTCTCGTAGTTTTTTTTCCAATCCTAAAAAATTCAATTACGTAGATATTGACTTTGATTTCAGATATAGTTAAAATGTAAATATTTACTTCCTCTGTTTAAACAAGTTCTTTGAATAAAACTTGGATTACTTTCGCATTTACAGAGATGAATTATAATTTAATTTTTAATGGAAACATCAATCTCTGCTAGCTTTATTAAACTAATACAAAATACGTAAACTGAAAAATCTCTTGTAGACTACAGTTTTTTCGCAGCATAATTGAACATCAGAATAAGCATCTCTTTAATGTGTGTATTTCGAACCGATATTATTTATTTCTTTTCTATAGGCGTTCTATCTTTTGTTTGCATTGTTTCTATTCGCTCATTATTTTTCATTTTTTTTAAATTAATAATCTTATTATTATAATCATTGAATCGATCGGCAAATAAATCTATTTTACCTATCCATAATATCTACAGCAGATGGTGCGCACTATTATTTTATATTAATCAACTCAGAAACAATGATGTTGACTATTTTTCAAAATTATAACTTGGTCAATTTTGAAAAAAAAAACTTTAGACAATTTGACGCCTGTTATTCTCTATTGCTTAAGTCTGTAATGGAGAGAAGAAAGTCGCTAAAACTTGATCTTAAAACTTACACTCACTATTTTCTTCTAAAATATATGTGAGTTGCACAAAAGTACATCAAAAAGAAAAGGTTTTACTACTTGATTAAATAATATTGATTGAAATACAATAATATTATTTTCATATGAATATAAACCGCGTTCTGTTACTGAAACTCCAGTTTTACTAAGCAATTCAATCAATGGTACTTGAGTTTTACTCATCTAAAATAAAAAGAATAAAACACTGCATTATTGATATAATAAAAAAGTGTTAAAACAGAATAGAAAGAATGCGGTTGAAAAAAAAAGAAAAAGAAAGATTAGTCGATGATAAAATTGATCAAAAGAGGTGTAAGTTGTACATCTTATATTTCACTGATATTCATATAGAAACAGATTTATCGATTAAAAAAAAGGTGTTAATGTCATAGACACAGTGTATTGCGTGCACGCCTTTTTTGACAGCAGGATGCATAATAACGTGTAAATTGGATTTAGCGAATGTCTCATACATTTTGATTCTGCTTATTACACTTGCTATTCGGAACCTTGATGTATACTGTATATCATTTTATAATTAAGTTAGAAAAGATGTCATTAGTAACTAGTGTTACACATGTTATTACGCAATATCAACTCGGTCTAGTCTACAATAGATACAGCACAAACTTTACTTTTGCAGTGCCTGACATCGCAAAAGTAAATGTCTGTCATTTGGTTGGGATACATAACGGTTAGTGTTTGATTTTGTTGTAACACGTGTCCTATACTGCTATTAAATTTTGAAAATTGTATTCTCACAAAAAATTATTCAAGTGGAAAAATGATGAATGGGACAATGCTGCTACGTTTACTTTTCTTTTTTCTTCTGTATGCATTGAATAATAATGAGAAACATTTTTCTTGTTCTGTTTTGCATCAATAGTCGTAATTTTTTTCGTTCGGTGAGAAAAGAAGGTAAACGGATACAATTGCTAATTCATCAAAACGAAAGTCGTTTGTCTTAGGTTTTGTTCCTTAGTTAAACCGAAGAAAAATTAAGTCTTCATCTTTACTCTACTAGAATACATCCAAGACAAAGTGCAATCTTTGTCTCTATAGTGGTAAGAAAAGATAGAGAGGTAATACGAAGAATAACAACTATTTATTTCAATCTATATTCTCTGATTTTGTTAATCTTCTAGGCAATGTTTTTCTATCATAAGAACATGTGACTGACTACATTGTTGTTTTTGTTTTTCATTGCAGCAAATATCTGTAGATCCAAATATAACCAATGAAATTAAAAGACATCACTAATTCTACCTCTACTGTATCATCATCAATTAAAACTTGGCTAGAACCGAATGACATACAGATTCTTTCTCAAGATCGCTTAAAAGTCTCTGAAACAAATCTAATTCCAGCTATCTGCTTTTATAATGGCACTTTTGTTCCAGTTCATGCAGGTCATATTAATGTCTTGGAAGACGCAAAACAATATATTAATAATCTCGGTACACATGAATTACTGGCTGCATATATATCTCCTTCACATTCTGGATATGTCACAAAGAAACTAAGTCCAGATGAATTAATTGGAACCGGGCATCGTCTATCAATGATCTATCTTGCAATTGAAAATCTCGATTGGGTTATGCTGGATTTGTTTGACATGTTTCAGCCATGCACAACTTCATTAAATATTGTCATGGAAACTTTTATTTCACGTGTTCGCTCGCAGCTTCCGGACGGAGCACGAATTGATGTATTCTGGTTAAGAGAAGAAGACGCGTTATTTCATACTAGGTCATGTGACCATATCATTCGACTGGGATTTCATCCGATATACGTTCTCAATCGAGGATGCGATGAGAAAATGGTTAAAAAAAATAATGAACTCAAACCTATTCAAGATTATCATGAAAAATGTTGGCGAGAAATACAAGCGTCATCCTCTTTTCCAAAAAAGTATGCTCGGTAGTTTTCAAATAAGTCCACATTAATATTTTATTATTTGTTAGGTTTCATCTAGTTCAAACAACACATATGAATCTTTCTTCTAGTATTATTCGAGCTTGTGCACGTAATATCTCTACAACACGTGAACAACTGTATTCATGTATTCAACTTGACAAAGTCACGACCTACATCATGCAACATCAGTTGTGGAGTACACGAACCACTATAGTCTCAGCTCTCTCTCTCTTTCCTAATGAAATTATCGATCTAACGACTGAACTTCTTTCATACATGCTCTCTACATATTCGAGCTCATCAGTAAAAGTAAATTCTTTTATGTTTGAACAAATTGGCGTTGGGAAAGGTTGCAACGGATCTTTGTATCGCCTTTATGATATCCAATATTCGCCTGATAGTAGAGATTGTTTGCCACCATCTATGGTATTAAAACTATCAACTGGCATTTGGCTAGAGCGTGTTGCCTCGATCGAACCAGAATTTTATTCAAAGCTTGGACCACGGATCTCTAATATCGACATTCCTAAATGTTACTATGTTGCTCGTCACCCTCACTCTTCAAATGAGAGCTTGCTGCTTCTTGAAGATCTTTCGATAAACTATGATCCATTAGGTTCAGAAGAGTCGCTAGAAGATTCCACACTATTCCATCTAATTGCCTCAATTTCATCTGTACATGCAGAATTTTTTAATCACCCATCGCTACGACAGGAGATATTCGCATGGTTGCCTTCATTGAATTCAACACTCGCACACTATCATAGTAAATATGCATTAAAGATGGCTGATAGAGAATACACACAATTGTTAGAATCCAGAGTGTCACAGAAAGCATATAGTTATGCAAAAGCACTTACTACACATATCCCACATCTTTTTCAAACACTTACCGATGAAAATTACACTTTATCGCATGGTGACTTTTGGATTAATAATATCTTTGTACGACGTAATCAATCACATCGATTGGTATTATTGGATTGGCAGACTTATTGTCGCGCGAATGGATTAATCGATGTTGTGTTCCTCCTACGCTTGCTTGATAGTGATCGAGCTCGTTCAGTCGAACTACAACTTCTCGAATTGTATCATCAAACTTTGGTGAAGTATGGAGTTTCGTACTACGAAGCATCTACCATCCGTGACGATTATTACTCATTGGCACTCCCATTTATGTTCGTAATTATTTCCTCCTTACAATTCCTAGAGGAAAGTAAGTTCAACAAAATGATAACGGTGTTAGAAGATATTGTTACGTACAACAAGAAAAGTGAACGAACAACATGTGACTGCGAATTATTTATATAAAGACAGAATCGAAGAATAATTTTTCCAAGAGTGTTCTGCCACTATAACAAATTTACTTCCTGTGTTCCATATCCTATTGTTATCTTTCATTTGCTGACACGGCATGATGTCAAGTAGAAACATGTATGATTAAGACAATCTATAATAAATATCTAATAAATCTTTTCATATTTGACTCAAAATATGGTTAAAATTAATGTCACATTTAAACTTGTGCTACATCAAGAGAACTGCTTCATATCTTCTCAATGAGATTATATCTTTGGATTAGTTGAGAAAATTTCTTGTTAAGTTGTGTTTGTAATTTGTATTATATGCAATCAGGGTGTGACTGTGGGTATGTAGGCGTGGCAGGGATGATGGATGTAGATATGGGTGAAAACTAGGCCCACAGCCACCTACGCCGTCATATAAAACTGGCTGCTCATATTGTTGTAGCAAAAAATTTTCAAAAATAAAACTGTCGTTTAGACAGAAAAAACAAGTCGAACACTCAAGATTAAAAATTCACTGAGTTTGATTCGTAGCTGGCTAATACTGTAAACATGATAAATTCTCATTCAGACTCGTTTGATTTGCTTGGTTGCATTGATCGTCGATGTAGCAAGAACTGCTTAAGGTTTGACAAGTCATTTTGCAAGTCGACTTACACGACAAGAGTATGGTGTTTCTCGACATACTTATAAACTTATGATGCTCAGAAGATCATGCCAGAGGACTCGACTGAGCGATTATGAACATTAAAACATCGTTTTTCTTAAAATGAAATAGTAGTGTCAAACATGAGACCTGAATTCAATTGAGTTTTCAAGTTTCAAGTTAAAAGTTTCATGAGATTTTATCGTTTCAATTTCTTCATTAATATAATTGTGAAACTTTTAATAATAAAAAACAAACATTGAATATTTTGATTTTAGTACATATATGTATACGCGGGGTAAATAATAGTTGAAGTCTATATTTTTCAAAACAAAATGACACATTCCGAAAGCTCTTGAAGTTTTCTATCATTAAGATAAAACGAGTACAATGAAGGCACCCTTATCATCGGATTTACACAGACTTGATTTTATATGTATTTCATCATATGAATCATGGTGAAGCCTTAGTTGAGTAGCTCAATAAATAATTACCTTAGTCTTTATTCATCAATTGAATGAAACACTTACTTCATGAAAAACTTTTGTAAATTGTTTTACTTTTACCTTGACTCTCATAATAGCATATTATGTTTTGAACCTCGACTTTATAAACATCAACACCTAATCCTGAAAGTCCAAACTAAAATAAATATAAAAAAAGAGCGCAAACAAAAATCAAAATATTTTTTATTTTAACTTCATGATATAATCAGGTTCATTATATTCATCAATTCTTTCTTTAGTCCATTTATGGCATCGACCATTTCACAATATTGTTCCTGTAGGAAAGCCAGGATTGGTAAAACAAAACAAGAAAAATATTTTTTTTCTTAATTCATAGAATAGATTTTTTGTGCAAGCAACAGCTCATTTTCTGTCCACAGTCGTTTCGAATAAATGAGTTTAAAATGAACAATTATTAGCAGCTACCTTTCATGAAAATAAACAAGAGAATAAGCCTGAGTGACGGTGTGCTGGTTTCTACTATTGATAACTATATGACATATATCTTCGTGGCCAAAATAAGTTGTACACCTAGTTTTTGACATTTCATTATCGAAAGGATAGGATTTATATCTCATATTTATACCATAACTTCTATGTAGCAGGGTCTAACTATCCATCATAGAATCGATCTTGAACTGCAACAATATGTTAAAGAAAAAAAGAATATATGTCATATACTATTATATGTTTGTAACAGAAAACTTTTCCATGCTCATCTTTTCTTTTTTTTTTTATCTGTTATCTATTGCGCATTTCAAAATAAAAGGCCGGTTGACATTTTTCGAATAACTTTCGATAGGAATGAGATACAGAGCTGTGGTGTTCACCATTCGAAAGAGCTGTTTGGGCCATCGATTTGTATAATATTCATTAGAACGAAAGATGGTTTTTCATAGAAAACATTTGATTGACATTTATTTTTCTTGTGTATTTTCATTAATTTTCACGATAATCTCTTCTCAAATTGCGCCAAAATGTAGCTGAAATCACCCTTTTTTTCACTATAAATTTACTACATGTTTCATCATCCACGTTGATCTCTTTTTTTCAGGTGGATTTCGACAGAATGATGGTAAATTTATAGTGAAAAAAAGGGTGATTTCAGTTACATTTTGGCGTAATTTGAGAAGAGATTATCGTGAAAATTAATGAAAATATACAGGAAAAAAATGTCAATCAAATGTTTTCTATGAAAAACCATCTTTCGTCCCAATGAATATTATACAAATTGATGGCCCAGACATAGCTCTTTCGAATGGTGAACACCACAGCTCTGTATCTCATTCCTATCAAAAATTATTCGAAAAATGCAAACCTGCCTTTTATTTTGAAATGCACAATAGTTTTCGTTTGTGAGATCGACTTCTTCTAATTCTGCTCTAGCTTGTTTCGGTTTGTTGGGCTCCTAAAAAAAACACGATTGCAAATGAAATATGCAATATTTTGATGTTATCTTATCTTCAAACAAGAAAAGAATATTTTACCAGACAGAAATAATTGAATCGTAAGTGGATTAAAATTTTGTTTGTGATAAATTGATTTGATTGAAGTCATCGGTTTTATTCAAATTTGAGTAATATCAATTTCCCTTTTAAAAATATACAAATAAATTTTGGCAAAGACAAAACTTTTTCTTACTTGACCATCTTTCATTAAAACATAATTGTTTTTGATTAAATAGTCATGCGTAACGACAATACATAATTCAAGAATATTTTAGATAAATGTGTATTTACTTAATACTTATCTTAATGTTGGTGGTATAGTCATATTGAAAATCTGAACAAGAAAACAGCATTATGTTACTTCGTTACTAGAGTAGTGTTTCTGCTTTTCTATGTTTATAGAGAACGAATGGTAGAAGAAATCAAGTATTTTTCTATTCGAATGATAACTATATCTATGCGAATTATTTATCTATATAAATCACATTTTCTTTCTTTTCTCCGTCTTCTTTTTCCACGACGAACAAAGTCAACATTTAGTTTAATGATATACAGTGGATATGGAGAAAAGAAAAGAAATCGATTTTTGACAGGTATAATGAAATGAAAACATGTAAAGTGAATATATCTGATATTGCGGCCCAGAGAGTTCATACATGATCTAAATGACTTTAAAAGTATGTTGAACCATTACATCTAACTGATAAAGTGTTATAACAGCCTTCTCTACTATTAATTAGTAAATGGTTATGGCTGATGTTAATAATTCTCTTTTTTAACACTATATGTCACTGTAATTGTTAAGGTTTATATCGAGTAGATCGTCAGAAATAAACACTTCTAAACATAGAGAATATTTTGATTCCATCAAGATTATTGACAGCAACTATACTCGATTTTTTTCCAGCATATCAGTGTAAACTATTACAGAAAAGTATTGGGTGATAAAAAACACCAAGCTCTTTTAGAGAGTGTATTCTTTTCAAGATACATTTTTATTACAACGTTACAATTAAAATATAGACTGAGACTACTTTGTTCAGATGTATATAACGTAGTTGATGGAGAACTTCATGGACTACCGAAATCATTATTTGGATTTGAGTTAAACATACATTTTTATAGAAAAAAATTAAATATTTTGCTCTCGTATTTTGATTAGTGATGTGTATAGATAGCTTAGATTTGGTACCAAATAATTCACATTGAAAACTGCCTTTACGATACGTCAAATGTCAAATGAAATTCATATGCGTCCTTCTATGTTTTTTTTATAAAGCCAAAAACAACACAATAAGTTATAGTTTTTCATAACATGAATATCACGGAAAAATTGATGAATAAGACAAGAGACCAAACTAAATCAATATCAGTAAAAGTTAAAAGATTACTGATTTTATTAGAGAAAAATAGAAAACTGCATCAAATGTATAATATTCTAGTCATACAAAAGTAAATGGTTGGTGCACTCGTACTTCAAGTGATAAGATTCGAATCCGACTAGATTTTTGTTATGAAAAAAAACCGTCTTCAGTGTCCATAGTTCAATGTATGTATACATTATTTATGATCACTGGTTCGCTTATTCAAGTCTGACTTTCGTTATTTCATGTGATTGTCCACTTCGCTCTGCCAAAAAACCGCTAAGATCATCGTTATATAATGTCGATGGCACCTCGATTAAAATCTGCAATGGATCACGATTATTTTTTAAATTTCTAAAAGTTGGTTTTGAACGAATCAAGGTTCAAGAAATATTGTATTTGAGCGCAGTATCTAAAGGGCAAGTCGTACGCATTTCGAACGTACATTTAACGGTTTATTCGGGTTCCATCCTGACAGTTTTTCTAGAGTTACTATAAAATATGAAATAAAAAATTTTTTCCGTATGTATATGTATTGGTAAAAAAAATGCGACTGATATTAAGCTCGTCTGTGTAAACGACAATACCCATGGAGTAAAAAAATGAAAGTAATTTCATTTAAATGATTATTTCAGAACTTTTCATCGAAAACATTTCATGACTTTCATTATTTTAGAAAAATCAAAATCATCATATTAATTTCATTGATTTCACATTATTCCCATGACATAAATTCCAGTTTTCTCGAAAAATGAAAGTTACGAGGTTAGTTGTGGCTTTTTTTATATCAGTTTAATCACCTGATTTCGATTCATTAGCAAAACCAAAATCATCACAGTACCTTCATTGTTTATACATTATTTTCATTGCATAATCTTCATTATTTTGCAAAAACAAATCATCACAGGGTGGATGTGGGTGTGAGGTGTGGGTGCGGATGATGTGCGTGTGGGTGTGGTGCGGCTGTTATTGATGAATGGCAAGAACACTCACACCGACACCCATACCCACACCCACACCCTTTCTTTTATCGAAACAGTTTATAATAAAGGAAAATATTCATGAAAATTTTCTGAACGAACAAATGGTTGACATAGATCAAGATTTTCTAATTTACCAAAATTAAAATGCGTTACATCATTGGTAAAACTCTTTATTATTGTCATGAGTGATTCATATTCGATGAAGAGACTTAACAAAAGAGGTAGATGTATATTTGTTTTCAAGAGAAATAATTTAGCATAGTCAATATGTGCCCATTTCAGATCAAAATATGTCAGATAAGGATATGCAATTAATGTTGATAATGACTGGTGTTTGTTATTTTGTGGATGATCATTAGATAAACTATCAACGACAAAATGCTTGAGAATCGTACTTTTGATCTGAAACATCGAGATTACCATCACAAAAAATTTCTTGGATATATTCGGATAGTGCAACTTTAGCTGTACAAAATACTAATAAAAAGTTAATATAAAGATACAATATGTAAGTATACTGGTTGAATCTTTTTGATAGATGATCGAACAACTTTTGATGACAAGTTACTACAGAGTGAATAAAAATATTTTTCCAGAGGATAACGCTATGATTTTAAATAGAGTTAATAGCAAATTTTATATCAAATGGAAGCACATCAAAAATGGGATTTATCAGTATTAAATGGCAAGGGTTCTGTCGATTCACCTGAATAATGTCGAAAGTTAAAATGTCGAAAGTAAAAATGCCGAAAGTAAAAATGTCGAAAGTAAAAGGTCGAAAAAATAAAATGTCGAAATTAATATATCGAAAATAAAAATGTCGACAATATAAATGTTGAAAGCAAAATGATTGAAAATAAAGATTTGGAAAAGGAAAAACATTGAAAAGTAAAAATGCCGAAAAACAGAATGCCCAAAGTAGTACCGACAAAAGCGAACATTTTCATAGTATAAAATTACAGAAGAGTGTGAGAATGGATGGGTGGAGTGAGTAATGATATTCATATTCACACTCCACACCCCACACCCCACACCCATAACCACACCCACACTCCACCCTCAGACCAATGCTTCTTAACTTCTAAAAGGACTCGCAGAGGTTGTAGCAAAGAAGAATAAATAAAGATGTACACGTATGACTAAAGTTTGTTTTTCAGTTCCACATTGATTAGTTCACTATTCGTTCAATATTATCTTCATTAAGATTTTTTTTACCGTTGCTCTAGTTTTAAACCTTAATGAATTCTTCATTATAACACTATAATCACAAACTTTTCTATATTATTCTCCTACACTAATTTCGATCTTTTTATATTTGGACGTTTTAATTTCGACATTTTTTTTTTCGACATTTCGATTTGTGACATTTTTATTTTCAATATTTTACTTTCGACATTTTATTTTTCGACCAAATTCAGGTTAACCTGTGGGAGTAACTGGATGTGGGTGTGGGTGTTGGTGTTGTATGAAAGAAGACTAACACTGACACACCCACACCCTTATATATCTCGTTCTGTTCTCTCTTCCTCGTCTTCCTTGATTACATGAACGATATTGATGAAGCTCACCATATAAACGGAGCGGAAAAGATTGAAAGAAAGACAGTTGGAGTATAGTTGAACTAATACACACGTTAGTCGTTACAGAGAGTTCCCAAGGTATTTTTAAAATCAATTAGTTAGGACTGTTAGGTACTCTGAATCCGATTGAGCACTTGAGAATAACGGCATTGGTGTAGTGTCAGGTGGTGCTGGATCTAAATGAACTTTCGACCTCTGAACTTTTCTTGATCTAACAATAAATAACCGAGATTCAGACTTCGTTAATACGGCAGGGGTATACTTACAATAACTTGTATGCTTTTGTTTGACTGGCATTACCATTGCAATAAAAGCCTTGTCGAGAAGACAATGAGTTCGAGCGACCACGTCGTCTCCATGCTTCTTCAACGTTGAGAGGGTGTTTTTGCCTCGCTTTGCCTTTCGACTACGTGAAGATTGAGCAACACCATACTTTTCTGCTTTGAATCGTGACTGTGTATGTAAGTACATCTCCATTAGAAAACGCATTGGGTGAAGACGAGTTTTTTTCTTCAGCACTGATTGTTTGTCAGTTGAGAAATAGGACTCGATCGATGCATTTGACACTCTCCCGTAACCAAATTTCCAGTCGTCAGTTGACATACTCTTCCCATCCTTCGCATATCTAAATTACATATATAGAATACAGTTGTTCACGTGATATTCGAAATTTACCTATCGACAAAGTTAGTCATGATACACGACCAAAGTGCTATATATGAGAACCATTTGTGAAGTAAATGAACGATCTTCGGAGAGTACAGTGCATTTGTTATTTGTTTCTCAATTTTTTCTTTAAGAATGAGTCGATTGAGAGCAGGCATGCGAGCACACACTTTGACATTGAAAGATGATTGATGAATAATCGCATCTTTTGTGATATCGATCTCGTCAAGAAAGTGAGGCTCTTTATCGTCGTCGGATTTCTCGTCCAAATATTCCTCAATCTTTTCTTGGTTCAAATCGGTGGTATTGAGAAGTGATTTCAATTTTCTTGACGAATTTTCGGCGTATCAATCGGCGTATATATTTATGATTTGTTCATACAAGTAAAACACACCATTGATATCGTTTGAGTTCAACAGAATGGTAAAAAGTGACATCAATTGACGGCGTGCTTTTTTAAAATTCTCTATCATGTATAGGCTCCGATCAAAAGCCTTCATCACATGAGAGCAGCAGAGTTGTACGAATGTGATGCTTTTCAACTGAGACGCAGTGTCAGTCCGATCGAGAGTGTTACTGCAACGTCGAAGATGATTATGAATATTTTCAACATTGAACGTACCGAGTGTACTGTTGAGCAACGCCGGAGAGAAATCAATAACGACGAAGGATGGTCGTGTTGTTTTGCTACGCAAAGCTAGCTTGCTGAGAACACAATTGAAATACGAAGTAATAGGTGCAGTTGTCTGGTCGCAAAGGAAAGCACCACTGGGTGGCAAGAGAGGAGAGGCGATACCTTCATCTTTGTATACCATCGAGTAAAAGTAGACAGGTTTCTGATCTTTTAGCTTCTTAACAACTGAACCGGTTGCATCGATATGCAGATACGAATATTTTGTACTCTTGCAGTGTTCGGCAAACCGATCGAGTTGAGTTTCGGTAAAAAAATGAGTGATAAATGACCACTCACCACTTGTTTGTACGTAACCTAGAGAGAAATAGAAAAACAATGCAATTCATTTTTACTTTCCTTTTTTAGTTTACGTCGAAAACAGGGTGTGGGTGTGGGTGTGGGTGTGGCTATAGATGCTTACCGACACTCACACCCCACACCCACACCCACACCCTTGTAGAAAATAATAAATTTTTTTCATCCAAAAAAAACTCATTTAGAAGAATCTTTTTTTAATCATTTTGTTACTATTTCAGTTGTCTTTATTTTGCCTATCTTCGCTTCTCTTTCACTTTCGCACAGACGAAGTAAATTGAACGATAAGGGCGCTCTACACAAAAATAACAAAGTGTGTGTAATTAAGTATTTGGTGTGAATGGGTGTGAAAAGAATAGGAAAAACATATAAAAGATATACCATTTGATAGAGCATTTCAAGCTGTACAAAACTGACTATTCACTGTGTTTTTTCTCTTTTCTCTTATACATAGAAAATATCCTTTTCTTAATACATGTTCGTGTAAAATAGAATTTTTTGACAGCAAAGGGCTGATAACTCAGCAGCTGTACGAGCTAGAGAGCTGAAATTTTTTTATGGTAGTGAGGCACTCAAGGATCAATAACATATAAAAGATTGGTCTAAATCGGTTCAGCATAAAACAAGTTATTAGCGAAATACAGCTAAAATTTCAATCGTACCAAAAACTTGCAATGCACTCATATATATATATTAACTTATGCACTACTTAAAAGTGAAAAATCCACGAAGCAAAAATCAGTGACTGATGTAAGAGCACTATTATTTAACGAATATATAATTGATTGGATAAATCATAGAAATAAATAAGATAGCTGTTAATCGAAATACTACAAGAATAAAAGGTTAAAATGAGAAGAAAAACTTTCAAAACATATCTGAATGTGTTTATATCGATGCGATAATTATGCTTTTCAGTATCATTTAATCATTTAATTTCGTGCAAAATGAAATCATATAGTAGAAATGAAGAATGTAAAAATCAACTTCAAATGTTATCTCTTCGTTCACTTAGAATCTTCGAACACCGTAAAGACACTTCTATAAGAAAGACATTATTAGAAACTGATAATAAGTCGTTGAAATAACTGAATTGACAAGGATTCTACGCGTTATATGATGAAGAGGAATGTATGAGATTCAGTAATTCATCTCTTATTAAGCTATATGGTGAACTTAACACCTATATGAAAAGTCCAATACTAGTTAGTTGTGTGATTCAATCAACGCACAATTTGAAATGTGACGACGATAAACAATAAATATCATATCTAGCAGAAGATGAACTTCTCAGTTGGCTACGACAGCAATTGTCAAGTATGCGGTCACTTATTGAAATATTTCGTTGAAGTAGTAGTATCATCGTATTGAGATTATAGTAAATGAAGCGTACTTGATGATATCCCGTGCATTTGTCTTCATTACATATTTATTTATTTATTTTATCAATATTGCTGTTTCACAGTTATATTTTCTATTGATCATTATGTTCATACGATACAATTTTTCGCAATAAAATATCAAGAGGAAGAAAGAATAAATAAAAGCAAATAACAAATGTGTTGAGCAAAGCGAGAGAAATGTTGTAAAGAACTATCAGATGATTCTATTCAATATTTTTACTGTGAATACCAATAATGACAATTGAAATATCAATTTTTCTTCTTCTAACGAGGAAACAAGACTGTCAGTGGCGGGCCGCCAGCGTGGCAAACTGTGGCAATTGCCACACCAAAAATATTTGAATTAATGGACAACCAGACAAAAACTAATCATCAAAGAGATTTTTTAGTTATTGCCACACCAAAAATTTTGGGTAGGTGTGGGCTTCGACGAACACAAGGCCGCAGCAACAGCCCACACCCACACCCACTCACACCCACACCCACACCCACCCACACCCACCCACACCAACACCCTAAGAAGAATCAAAATACCTTTAACATATTGAGAAAACTTGCAAAGGATGTTTCAATTCACATCACACATCCGGATAAAGGTAAGGGAGTGGTTATAATTGACAAAAGTGAGTATATTAACAAAATGCTAGATATTTTAAATGATTCAACATCTTTCATACCAATAAATGAAGATCCAACAATAAGTAAGGAGGATAATCTTATCAGGATTCTCCAGAGGATGAGAAAAAGAGGATTTCTTACAGAAAGAGAACATATTTTAGCCAAACCGAAAGGATCTTACTGTGCTAGGATGTATGGATTGCCAAAAACACACAAAGATGAATTACCATTACGTCCAGTCCTGTCATCTATTGGTAGCTATAACTATCGTCTAGCCAAGGTTTTAGCTACTCGGTTGCAACCTTTACAACAAAGTCAATATATACTTCGTGACTCTTTTGACTTTGTACAGTCACTAAAGAAACTAGATGCTAGAATGACTAAACATCAAATGATCTCATTTGATGTGACAAGTCTGTTTACCAAAGTGTCACTAGCATACACAATAAATCTAATATTAGACGGGTTATATGGGATAAGTGATAATTGTCTTGATAATGAAAACAAAAAGAAAAGAGAGGATTGGTGTTCTAATTGTCAAAACAGAACGGATCTAAAATAACTATTGGAGATTGCTACAAGTGACACTCACTTCAGTTTCAACGGCAAGTACTACAAGCAACATAATGGTGTAGCGATGGGCTCACCATTAGCAACAATAATAGCGCATATTTTCATGATAGATCTAGAACGTAAGTTGATGAAAAAGCTAAGAAAGAAAGGTGTTCTGTGGTACAAATGGTTTGTTGATGATACATTTGTGATCATAAGGGAAAAGGCAGATTCCGGTAAGTTACTCAACATTCTGAACAGCTATCATCCGGACATTTAATTTACATTAGCAAGTGAGGAGAATCAACAAATAGCTTTCCTGGATGTACTGGTAAAAAGACAAGCCAAATCCTTCGTAACAACAGTATACAGAAAACCAACATATACGGGTTTGTTAACGAAGTGGACATCCTTTGTCCCAAGGCAATATAAAATCTCAGCTGTGAGTACTATGATATATCGGGGAATACAACTCACTTCTACATATCCATTGAATCATGAGGAACTCGATTTCATACGTAACGTTTGTCAACGAAATGGTTATCCCAATGGATTTATAGAGAATCAGATAAGACGAACTCTGGGTAGGTACATGCAAAACCATATGGATATTTCAACGCAAGGTGAATGTCAAACAAATGGTCAGGAAGAAAAACAAAAAACAACACATAACTCGGCAAAGGGCAAGGAGGAAGATGTGGAACGTATATTCATGGAGGTGCCATTTGCTGGAAAGTCAACACACAAATTCATACAAGATATCAAAGGGATAGCGAAGGAATTGAAACCTACGGCAAAGATCATAGCTGTTCCTAAACCATCTAAGGCAGCCCGTCATTTCTTTTATAACAAAGATCCAATCAGAAAGGATCTACAAGCTAATATAGTATATCAGCTGAACTGTTCTTCTTGTCCTGCTACATATATTGGAGAAACTACCAGACAAATGTTTAGACGGTTGAAAGAGCACGGTGCACTGCAACCATCAACTCCTGCTCCTGAAGAGGGAGTACGACGTTCCGCTCGCATCGCCGAAAAAACAAAAAACGGTTCTTGTAACTCAGTAGCGATCTGCAATAGTAGTATTGATAAGAATGGAGACAATACAGTGTCATCTGATAATAATTCGGCGGTTAACAGACATGCCCGAGAGACAGGTCATATCATAGATTGGAAGAAT
>CAJNOP010000585.1:26474-42090 GCA_905250075.1 Rotaria sp. Silwood1 | reverse complement strand
CATTGGTTCATTTATTTCGGTCAATCAGCCCAAGAGAACGAAAAATGACTTGGCTTAACTTTTTTGTTAGCAACATCGTCGTGTAATCGATCGTATATATGTGAAGGAAAGGAAAAAATAGTGGCTCATTTCTTTCGACCAATAACGAGAAGAGAACGAAAAACGGTGTGGGTGTGGGTGTGAGTGTGAGTGTTGATATTCATGGCAACCAAGCCCACACCCACACCCACACCCTGAGTTAGCTTTCTTGTTTCCTTATGTTTTATATACCATTTTGTAGCTTGTAAAATTCTCTATCAAATGGTATATAATAGTTGGGGTTTTATTTGACTATGATAGGAAAAGTTTTTTACGAAAGCGGAAATAGGTCGATCTTTGCATATGAAGGCATAGGGAAAAATGACTATTTTTGCAATAACTCAGCCACGGTTCACCCAATTATTCTCATCTTCGAACTCGACAGAGATATTGTTGAGATTAAGCTGTGTAGAAAATTTTATCGTGATCGAACTCTCCTTTCAAAAGTTATCGTGTAAACGGACGGACGGCCGAACACACTGACCGATTCTAGAGTGTACTCACTTTTTGAGTACACAAAAATATTTTTCTATATCTAATAGAAACATTGTTGATAAATTTCTGTATTAAAGATGAAAAAAAAAGCAAAAAAGAAAATCATCAGTTTTTTTTTTATTTATATCTTATACTATTATATTTTATTCAACAAAAACAAAACACAAACTATCGATATGAGAGTATAAGACCAGATTTATTACATTTGTTTTCTGGTTGATTAATGCTAAGAAATAATACGGTACTCGAATATAAAAATCGATTCTTTAAAAAGACTATCATATTGTACAAAGATAATGATATCAAATGTTTTACTATAAAATTTCTAGATTAAAACTGAAAAAAAAATTCAACAAGTATTTCACATAAGTGTGGTTTGTGACTAATTTACTCAATTAAACAGAGTAGGGTAGTGGGGGTGGGGAGAACAAAAAGAAAAGAAAAACAGTCGAACAAATAAATATTTAAGATGATTATTTTTTAAATTGATGAATGATTATAATTTTAATGAGGTAGCTCGAATTTAATTATAGTCTTTTTAGAATTTGCATGTAAACAAAGCGCGCCTTATAAAGATTGTTTACAGCAGTAAATCCCACGGCAGTAAATCTGTATACGATTTGTCTCAATGAGCGAAAGTGGATCATGCTTCCTCTTTGTCTATTCCGAAGCGATTCCATCAAGAAAATATTTCATGATTTTCAAATTGAATTGGATTGATAAAAACTGTTTTTAAAATTGGTATTTATAAATCAACAATCAAACGAAATTGATCCATCACTTAACTATAAATTCATAACCATTAGTTGTATATTATACCTGCAGATTCATCAGAAATGAAACTAACAATTCCTCGTGGACATCAACGAAAAAGGCCGTACGTGTGGGTACTGATGTGTTGCTCACTAATGTATAACCATAACAGCACTCCACCTAGGCGAGACTGTGGGCGTGGAATGTGGGTGTAGGTTGGGTGTAGCTACAAGTGTACAGTTATCCAACAAGCAAACTCGCAATCGATTCCTACACCCTAATGGGTTGTGTAGGTTTAACAAAAACTAATTGCTGAATTTTTGTGTGTATGTAATGATGGGAATATAGTTGAAATGGAACGGATGTTTTGGATAGTGTGTATTGCCGTTACCGTCATGGAATGTGACTATAGGCGTCAGTGGGATATATATGACACCAACCCTACACGCCCACACCCAACACTCACACCTATATCTACATCCAATAATCACTTAGATAACCATGTCAGAGGCTATTTAATGTGAATGACTCTTGGAAACGCTGACTGGAGGTAAGAACGACACGAAAAATGATGATCACGTTGGTTTTTACTGCGTGTCAACGTTTTTGAACAGAACAGGTGATAATGAATGTTTAGACGGCATCTCCATCATTTCACTTGCGCCTCAGTGAAAGTACAGAAGAAGTAGTCACGCTGAAATGAGCGATTCGTAAGCATCAACTGTGCATTCATGCTGCCTAAGATAATTTTTTATGTATGGACAGCGATATTTGCTAATAGGCTGTGCAATATAGTTGTTTTATTTTCTAAACTGTTTTTCATCTTTCATAATAATAGCGATGCACTCTTAACCATAGGTCATAGTAGTACAATAAAAGAAATTAAATGTACAACAATAACTTTATTCGTTGATTTTTCTAGTCTTATTTCAGACAGTGAAGACTTGGATAAATGATTTTTGTAGTGCATTCTAATCTTAAACTGGCATAACAGACATCGGATAGTTTTCTAAGTGCCAATCATGTAGTCGAGCTCGCCATGTAACGTTAAATACGAGTTTAGAGTTTGACCGATTGTTGTTTACTAATGACGGATGTGATATATCGGGAATGACTAGGAATGGAGGATATGCCACTCGAACAATGAGTCCAGTCTGCTGAAGACTTGGGTAGATACGATCGAACGCAGTTTCTTTTTCCACTTGTAACCACTTGAGAATAGGCATATATGCTGATCTTTTAATAAGAAGAGCAAATGCGCCGTATGTTTTATGGTCAGCATCAAAACAGACGCCACGTGGCCATCGTTGTGTTTTATTGAGATACACAGTAGCACCAAGAAGAAGTACGTCAGCTTGGCGGCAATGTTCATGCAAATCATTGAAGAGTGCTGTAAAATTCAAATGAGGAATCGCATCGTCCTCGAATAAAAATACTTCAGTATAATTTCGTTGAAAGATCATAGTGAAAAAGTTTCTCATTGTATCTAGTAATCCTCGTTCACCAGGTGTTATGCGTTGTTCCTTCTGATTAGGGTATACTGCATCTCCATGAACGCCATAGAATATACGAAGATTTATACCACACTATTTTTTGAACAAACTTTTCACGATGGGTACTCGTTGATCATGGCCAGATATGGTAATTACATAGGCAGGTTTGGTTTTTATCAAGAAGCTAGATGATGAAAACTTTGTTGTCGGCTGGTATACGAGAAGAAGTAAGGCGCTACTGATAATTAGTAAGATAATGCTGGCAGAGAAATTTCGAATGTTGAAAAGTACTTTTTTCTTCATGTAAATGAAGCGCACAGTTTTTCTATTGTCTAAAATCTATGATATTTCAAATAATTAGTTAGAAGCTTTAAAATCTAGTTTTAAATCCAATGTGTACACCTGTTATTTAAATACTTGTTGAGCGAGAAACTATTCATTAGAAATTTTACGATCAAAAAATAAGCATTTTTTATAACTACTATCACTCGTCCTATAGATGCACACCAAGTTTGTTGCAATAGAATACTATTAAATTGAAAATAGAGTATATCACTACTAGAATTATAAAGGTACCAGAGTTACCAAAAGTTACTCTTGGAACTAATTCAATATAATTTTTGTAGTTCATAGCAGCTAGGCTGCTTAAAAATTATAGATAAGCGGATAAATCTTAAGCATGGTAACTATCAAAAAATAACAAAAGTATCGGAGTGATTCGAAACGTGACTTTTAGCAACTTCTCATTGCTAATCACCGCACTTCATTAGAGAGTTTAAATCTACATCTCAAAGAAGAATGAGACAACTTACAAAGCATAGTAAAATTCGACATCTTTGGTACTTGTACAGTAATTCATTATCGATCAATTTTATAACAAATTCAATGAATTTGTCTAGTTCGAAAAAAGTTGAGACGATTAAACTTTTCTATTCTTTTCTTATTTTTCAACCAAAATTAAAGCAATTTCTATAAATTGATAAGAGTATACAGCCCTCAATGGTAATATTCCTGAGACAATCTCGATTATTTTAGATTACCAGTGTATAAATCTCAGTTTTTGTTCGAACCATTCACACTTCCCAAAATAATCGGACTAAAATCGATTATTATCCTTAATTTGATTGAAAAAATAATCTACTCCATCAATTTTTATCGATTATTCCAGTTAAAATCCGATTTTCATCAAAAATCGAAATTAACCTTGTCAATTTATGATAAAAGAGTTGATCAATATCAGTGAGACGTATATAGATGCAAATTATTCAGACAAATAGAAGGGATATTTGCGTGTAGGTATTGATGTTGACGATACATGAATGATATAGAGAAAGTCTTCATCGAAAACCACTCTAACTAGGATCCGAACCCCGACAACAGGAAGTTTTCTTGTTCGAGCTGCTCGAGTTTGAATTCGAAAACAACTTAAAGTGTTCTACAGAGAAATGGCTAGTGCTTAGATGATGAGGCAAAGAGCCATATAATTTATCGATATATCTTAAAGCACAAGTATGTGCAAACTCGCTGTTGTTTCTCTATTGTTTTTTTGTAAATTAAACATAATTCAAGACGAGTCTTTAGAACGATGTAAAGATGGGCTACAAATAGTTCGAATAGTGTATAATCAGTTCTACTCTTATTTTCACTATATTCTAGGTCCACTCGTAAGCCACTTGTACGCTTGACGTTACGGTGGTACGCCCTTGTACATATGTGGTCACGCTCTGTACATCTTTGTACGCATGACATTACGCTCCTTATATCACACATATACTTCGAATCAAATTTCGTATGCATATCATTACGCTCTGTACAACTACCTAGACATGCACCAATTTCAAATTCAGTCAATTCCAATTCCTGGAATTGACACGAATTGACTAGAGTTGGAATTAAAATTGACCAGAAATTCATTGTAATTGAAAACAAATTAGTTGAAATTGACTAGAATTCACCTGTAATTGACCTGCAATTCATCAAGAATTGACTGTAATTGACCTGGAACTGACTGGCATTTGCCTGGAACTAGTTGAAATTGACTTTCGTTAGAAATACGAACTTACCGTTATACAAGTTACTACTTTACAAGCTACTCTGTAACCGAATAATAGTGAAACTATGGATTTGAATCTTTCGTCAAGGAAAGTCGTTTCTGAGGAAATAACAACTTTTTATGAAGTTTGAGCAAAGGTTTTCAGGGATAAGGAATCCCAATCAGTAAACGGTTTTCCAAAATTTTCAATTTGATTTTTTTCACAAAAACAAGCTTTTTTACGAAAGAAGTAGTTTTTTTTTGAACAAATCTTTTTGTGAAAATAATTAGACTCAAAATTTCGAGTGAGCAATTATAGATTCGGAGTTGTCGACCCCAAAATCTTCGGTCACATTTTATAAAGAATCACCATTTTCCTCAAAGAGCCTTTACTTACTGAAAAGATCAAGTATTGAATTTTGATAAACTAATTGCGGATTCGGATTGCCCCGCTCTGATAACCTTTGTTCAAACTTTATAAAAAAATCATTATCTTTCTCAAAAATCCTTTCTTTAGTGAAAAAATCAGGTATAGAATTTTGAGAAACTGATTTTTGATTCGTATTTTCTGACCCCGAAAATCTTTGCTTAAACTTTATAAAAAAAAAATCGTTATTTCTTCACAAACGGCTTTCCTTGATGAAAGATTCAAATCCAGAATTTCATCGTTATTCGGTTACAGAGTAGCTGGTAAAGTAGCAGCTTGTATAAGGGTAAGTTCATATTTCTAACGAAAGTCAATTTCAACTAGTTCCAGGTAAATGCCAGTCAGTTCCAAGTCAATTCCTGGTCCATTCCAAGTTAATTCCAGTCAATTTTTGGTGACTTGCAGGTTAATTTCAGTCAATTTCAGGTGAAGTCCAGTCAATTCCAGTTCCATCTCTAGCACGATTGCCAGCTTCTCTGCTTTTAGCAGTAAAGTTCTGCTTTTTCCTTCTATTTCAGATATCTTAGGTATTATATTTTTAACAAAGATTTGTTATATTATACTATATCATCTTTAAATGTGAAAGAAAATTCTTATTAATATTTGGTGGCATTTTTGTCTTATTCTTACTCTATGATAGGCATAATTTTTAGTTGCCAATGATTGTGAAAAGCTGCCAATGTACAGATCTCCCAAAAAGTTTTGGATACTCAATAACAGTTCTCCAATACGTTATGCTTGATTTGGCTGTAAAAGTAAGCAAATATTTAGCATCATTCTTCAGCAAGTTTTCATCTTCTATTGAAGAAGCAGATCATTGCCATTTGATGTTAGCAAAATAGTGTCAAACATGAAACATCCAGCGACAAAAAAATTCTAGGACACATATCATTCTATTCACCTATTAACTTTTCCTTGATTGCAAATAACTAATATTAATGGAAACAGCTTGAAAAACTATCTATTGTAGATGTGTTTTCTTGTCGAAGATTATATTTGCCAGATGTTTTTCATAACGATATTGTTCACTGTAACAATGCTAGTGGCCTAAACAAGGGTGTTAAATAAACTACATGTACTACAAAAAAGAAGAAATATAATAGCTTTTTAGCTCGTTTTGAAAAGCAAAATAAATTCGACGAAATAAGATAGTTTCGATTCTCTAACACATCAAACAACGTATCGCAGGCGGAAACAAAGTAGAAATCTAAAGTTTTGAAATAGTCTATCTATTTTTGCTTGAAAAAAGGAAATAAGATAGATATTTTTTGCTACCATCCACTAAATATCTTTTATATGTGAGAAAGTCCAAAAATTTCTTGTTCTGTCGAATTTATTCTGTTGCTCAAAACGAGCAAAAAAATAAGACATGTTTTCTCCTCTTTCACAGTATCTTTGAAAATTTTTACGATGGAATATCTCGCTATGAAAAATATCTTACTCATCTACTCTTCAACACGAAAACATATCTATAATAGTCAGTTTTTCAACTTCTCTCTACTAATACTATCTGAAATCAAAGAAAAGTAAGCAGATGAATAGAATCCAATTTGTCCTAGGGCTTTTTGCCACTGGGTATTATATCAAGGGGGAAAAAGCAGATTTTAGCCCCTGAAATCTTTGGAAATCTTTGGAAATCTTTAGAAATCTTTAGAAATCTTTAGAAATTCCCTTGACTGTATAGAGGGTCATATGAAATAAAATGCGTTTGTATGTAGTGTGTGGGTCTGTGTCAAGGTCAAAAAAGCATCAGAAGTGAAGATTATTTTCGCGTAACTGCTAAAAGTTTCACCAAAGGTAATTGAGGTCGAGCAATCCGAAAATGAGGTCCGATCTTAAATTGGACCTTCCTATTGGCTAAGAAGCCAACCAATCAGAAATGACCTTTTTTATTTTAAGCTTTTTGGACCTTTTGATGAAACTTTACTATAGGTTATCGAGGGTCAGGATTTCGAATCTGAGGCCGGTTTTTATATCCGACGTTCCCATTGGTTAAGAAGTCAACCAATCAGAAATGAGTTTTTTTATCTTAAGCTTTTTGGACCTTTCGATGAAACTTTCCTATAGGTTATAGAGGGCCAGAATTCAAAATCTGAGGTCGGATTTTATATCCGACCTTCTCATTGGTTAGAAAGTCAAGCAATCAGAAATGAGCTTTTTTATCTTAAGAATTTTGGACCTTTTCATGAAACTTTACTGTAGGTTATCGAGAGCCAGGATTCCGAATCTGGGGTTGGATTTTATTTATCCTATCTTCCTCATTGGTCAGGAGAGTGACCAGTTAAAAATGGGCTTTTTTTATTTTAAGTTTTTTTGCGACTTTTGATGGAACTTTACTATAGGTTATCGGGTGCCAGGATTTCGAATCTGAGGCTGAATTTAACATGTTAAAAAGACTGACAAAAGTAAATCGGGATCGGAGAGTCCGAATCTGAAGTCGGTTTTTCTGAAAATTTCGAAGCTGATTTTTTTTCGGTCAGGGGCTGCGCTTTTCGAGCAAATAACGAGTTTTTTCATAAGGCTTAACCGAGGGTAACCGGGATGGAGAAAGTTGAATTTGAAGTCAATTCTTCAAAATTTCGAGTTTGATTTTTTCGGTCAAAGAAAGGGTTTTTCGAGAAAATAACGATGTTTTAGAAAAGTTGACGAGTCTAAATCGGCATCAGGGCATCTAAATCTTTACTATATTGCTAGAAGTTTGCTGCTATCATTTTACTATCAGGGCAAGGTTTTTTAAGGAAACAATGAGTTTTCGGTTCATTGAACGTTGAGTAGTATGAAATAAAATTTGCTTGTGATATCGAAGTGATTGAAAGAGTAACGTATTGAGATGTGTTAGCGGGATTACAAGGTCGACTATCTCACTAGCGTAAACTATATCTGAGGTTTTTCTACAGTGTTGGTATGAGATGTAGGTTTGAGGTAGAACAAGATCAACCGACTCAGGCACATATTCACACCGACACCAACACCGCAAAGTATTTCTAATATCCAAATTCAAGTTTAAGTCAATGCGACATGATTGGCATCTAAGTCTGCCCGCATTGTGTTTTTTCTGGCTTACTATTCGATTATTCGCATTTGCTTTTCTGCAGACGGTCTGACTCGTGAAATTTCTTGCAACTATGACTGAAATGAGGCAGTGTAAATAAATATATAAAAGTGAAGTCATATTTTTTTTGCGATTAGAAGAGAGTAACTGGCTTTTGCTCAGGTGCGTTCAAATAATGGAGCGACTAGCCGTGAGTGGCGCCACGAAGGGGTGCCGACGAACGACTAGTCATTCCCATTTCAGGTTCACTGTTGATTCGCCTTACAGATGATCTAAATAAATACCAGGTTTTTTTGGAGAAAACTACACTAAGGTTCTCTTAGTGAGGAATTTAAGTGAACATCTGATTGGCTAGCTAGGCAATGAAATTAAAGACATAAGGAATAGTTTACAAAAAAGTTTTGGCTTGGAAGTTTCTAATGGAGAATTCTCGTGTTATGACTCTAACGGCTTTTGGAACTGTTATAGTGTGATCAGTGATATGGTATTTTCCTTTTCTTCTTTCTTCGGTTCTCCTATCGTACATAGATGACTCGCACGATACACATAGATATCTTTTCTTCTTTCCTTCTCTCCTCTTCTCTTCTCTTAATATAGTATAGATGTTTTCCATCTCATCATGTATTCTTCGAAGTGTGTTTGGGTTTTTTCCTAGTTCATTCATCTGTATATAATCGTCGTTTTGAGAAATAAAAGAGTGCGTGATTATTATTATCGATTAGTTGGATCGAAACTACTCGCTAACAGGAACTAAGCGAAATCTAGAATCTGATAGAGTGTAAATCAAAGCGACTGGTCTTGTACGGGAATAGAATTCGGCATAGTAGCGGCTAGCCGTGAATGGCGCCTCAAAGAGGCACTGATGAGTGACTACCTGTTGCTTTTGGAAATTCCCTAAAGGAATGCTCCAGATTGTTATAACCCATCGGAAAAATGTCTTCAGTGAAGATCTGGTAAGTTCAATAGAAACTGGAACTGACAAAAAAGACTAAGAAATATTTTCGAATGATATGTGAGAACAGTTGTACCGCACGTGCACAGTATTTGAATAGAACATTCGACGCAAAACATCATGTAATGAATTCAGTTCTGTCCGTTCAAAGTAGATTTCAATGAAATCAAATAAGTTTTTCTGTCATTATGTGTCCGTGTCTGGGTGCATGTACTCGTCTAAATTTATTCGAATACTTTGAAATTATCTGTCTAATCCGATGACTACTTTGAATAAGAGCGTCATTCAATTGGCGTATTTCGAGAATAAGTCTGAGCAAATATAATTTGTTTTAATCTAAAAGTTCAGCTATATACATGTTTTTGTAGTGGACACTAACAAATGATATTGTCGGTTGATGTGCTGGTAACTGTACGGGTTTTTACTAGTTTTCAAGAAGTATGATGCATTTTCATGCTAGTGTCGTGGATGTGCTTTCTTTCTTGATTGTCTCTCTGTATATTAAATGTAATCTCTTTTCTCGAGGCATGTGGATACTGCTACCTTAGTGTTATTCATTTAGATTTCTGTTGGATATCATTGAGAGCGTCTCAGTTTCGTTGGATGAATTTATAAGAAAACGTATCACAGACACACGCACGTCATTGTACATAAGGACATTAATGCGAATGTCAATATTTGCATTCACATCTACCCTTTTCAAACTTGTGCTACTAGCTGTGTTGACGACTGCGAAGCAGTATACAATACTGAAATAGCTGAATATTCAGTCGAGGGTCAAGGGAGTCACGTACACGAGCGTTACTTGTGAATAATTTAGCAGCCTATTTCTGCATCAAGATAAGTGAATAGCATTGCCAGTTTTATACCTCAATTTTCGGTATGGATGTAAGCAAGGAAGAAAAGCGTGTTTCTGAATTTCTGTATATTTCCAAGTATTTCTCGTGTATTTCTATGTATTTCGAGATACGTAGAAGCACATTAGAAATATATAGAAATACATCAGAAACGCTTACAAATACTTCAAAATACATGGAAATACTTGGAGACACAAAAATACAGAAATACTCTTTTTCTCCTCAGGTGTAGGTGTACGCGGGAACACAGAGAAGACAGATATCAACCTATACTCACTCCACGTTCCCGACCGATACTCACCCTATCCAACACAACCCAACGTCTACACCGACCCTCACAACCACGCCAAAGCCTACATACATACCCGAAAACACCTGATTGACTTAATATCAAGCCTGAAAACCTAACGAGTCAAAAGCTAGATGGCAAAAAATACTCGATTGACTGAATTTTCAGCCAGAAGCAATACGAAATGGAAAGCTTATTATTGGAGAAGCTATCTGAAATCTATTTTGTTAGGACAAACAAACAAATAAACATACATAAATTTTCTCACCTAATACCTCTTCTTCTATAGTACTTTGGCGTCAAACTCAGGATAAGGGTGTGTCTAGGTAATCACTTCTCCTGCAATGGTTTTTTTGTTATTTTATGACCATGCTTTGGTGTTTGCTAGAGGACACTGTGGACTATCAAATGGTATAATAATATCAACTAATGATTGGGTTGGCTTTATAGGGTGAATAAACAAAACTGTATGTCGAAAAAAGTGTAATATGAATTTTCTTTGTCTCCAAAACTTATTTATTTGATATAGATAACAACTGATTTATATGAAAAGAAACATCTCTAGTGAATATCTACTACTCTATTAACTAAGTCCAAAAATATTGTTCAATATGTTTCTATTTAATAAAAGTTTAATCAGTGTTATCTAATGTATCTATATTGAGATCATTTCTTATTTCATTTATCCATTGTGTCAGTTAAGTTCTATATCTCGACATTTCTTGTCTTCGTGTAGCTCATTCTCTTCTTTCATTTAATATAATTTAAATCCATGATTTTTCTTTCTTTCGCTTAAAACCAGCACCCAGACGAAAACTAACACGGCCATAATTACCACTACCGTTGTCAGGATCAATGCTCATTTCGTTTATAACTAAGCGAATAATAACAATTAAATAACTCGCTACGAGAAAATGATAGCTGCTGTGTGTAAGTATATGATAGATCTATAAAACTATAAAAAGCACTTAACAGTGAAATAAAAAAATCAAACTAAGATAAGAGACAGTTATACATAGAATGAATAATTCTTTATATTTCTTTAATAGCCTGTCATTGTTTGAAGTATGGTCGATTGTAACTGATAGCTGACTCTATATGATCATAGTCACAAAACATAATAAATATCTTTTATTACTTACAAAAAATGTGAAAGAGCAAAAACTACTGAAATTGAAAAAAATCAAATTTTCATCCTGAGTTTGACGCCAAAGGGCTATAGTAAACGGAATATTGCACTACACAGAGCGGAAAGTACAGACTGCTATTTTTTTACATAGATCACTGCTCTTATGTTCTAATTTAAGCAACAGTAAGTAAGACATTCCAATGCATCTTCAAACAAAGTTCACAGTAAACTCTGCTGTCTGGTAGAACGACCAAAACCCGTTTTCGATAAGACTAAGAAACAGAAATTTCTCTGAATGCATCACACATTCAGGTACAAAAGTCAGAGTCCCTTTAATCATACTATAAAATAATTGAAAAAAAATTTCAGAATCCAACTTCGGATTCCACTATTTAACCTCAATAACCTATTTTAAAGCTTCATCAAAAAATTTAAAAGCCTTGAAATAGAATAGCTTGTACCTGATTGGTCCAGTCGCTGGCCAATAGAAGCTCGAATGAGAAACCCTAACAAAGATTCGATTTTCTGGCCTTCGATAACCTACAGCAAAGCTTCATCAAAGCCCTGAAAAATAGAAAAGCTCGATTCTGGTTAGTCAAGTTTTCGACCAATGAAAGCTCGAATAAAAATTTGACTACTGGTGTGAGTTCCTCGCCATCGATAACCTACGGAAAAGCTCAATCAAAATGCTCAAATTGTGAAGAATAGAAAAGCTCGTTTCTGACTGACTGACTGAGAGCAACAAAAACCAGACAAACAAACATAGATACATTTTCTCATTTAACACCCTTTCTTTCAGATAAGGGAATAAATACATGGATGGTACAAATTCTGTGTACTTTCATTTGAATGAATACTCTCAATTCAAGAATGAAATAATGCGCGAATCTTTCTGAAAAAACGTTTCTCACCTCAAATAAACGAACCAGATCCTCGTCGGCATCCCTACGGGACGCCACTCTCGACTCGTCGCTTCTCTAAATACCTCACACATTACAATACAAAAACTCAAGGTGTCTTTATTGACATTCTAAAAAAACAATGCATACAATAACATTTAGGTCAATCTAACTTGAAGTTCGACGATTTGACATGTATTAAGAACCGAAAACTTACATAGAAATCTCTCATAGTCGAAAAGCAGAAAATTCCATTTTTGATTGATGAATTTTGTGACTAATAGGAAGCGAGATGAAAAAACTAATGTCAGATTCGCGTTCCTTCCCCCTCATGTCCTATAACAATGTTTCATGAAAACACCTAAAAAACAAAAAATAGAAAAAACCGCGTTTCTGATTGCTCGACTTTCTGGCCAGTGAAAGCCCGGATAAAACACCTCATCTCGGATTCAAGCTTCTCGTCCCAAATAACCCATAGTAAACTTTCATCAAAACGCCCGAAAAGCGAAAAATCAAAAAGCTCGTTTCTGATTGGTCGGTTTTCCGACCAAGAAAAGTTCAGATCGAAAATCCGACCGCGGATTCGAATCCTCCGCCCCCGATATCCTATAGGAAAGTTTCATCAGAATGGCCAAAAAGATAAAAATAGAAAAGCTCGCTTCTGATTCGTTGGTTTTCCGACCAATGAAAGCTCAGATAAAAAATCCGACCTTTCATTCGAATTCGTTGTCTCCGATAACCTATAGAAAAGTGTCATCAGAATACCCAAAAACTCGAAGAATAGAAAAGCTCATTTCTGATTGGTCGGTTTGCGGACCAATAAAAGTTCAAATAAAAATCACGTCTCGGATTCCGGCTCCTCGTGTCCAATAACCTATAGCAAAGTGCCATCAGAACACCGAAAAACCTTAATATAAAAAAGGTCGTTTCTGATTGGTCCATTTTCTGACCAATGAACAGTCAGATCGAAAAGCTGACCTCAGATTTAGATTCCTAGCCATCGATAGCCTATAGCAAAGTGTCATCAGAACACCGAAAAACATTAATATAAAAAAAGGTCGTTTCTGATTGGTCCATTTTCTGACCAATGGACAGTCAGATCGAAAAACTGACCTCAGATTTGGATTCCTGGCCATCGATAACCTACAGCAAAGTGCCATCAGAACGCTGAAAAACCTTAATATAGAAAAGCTCATTTCTGATTGGTTGGACAAACTTATTTTAGCTTTTTACCGCGTTATTTATCGCCATATAATCCTTTGTTTCAGAAAAGGGAATGAGACTGAACAAGTTCTCAAGCAGAGGTTTATCAAAGCACGCAGATTTTCTTTAATTCGAGTCTTTAGAAAGCTTTGAGAATTCTTAGAAATCTTTAGAAATCTTTAGAAATCTTTGGAAATCTTTGGAAATCTTTGGAAATCTTTAGAAATCTTTAGAAATCTTTGGAAATCTTTGAGAATCTTGAAATCTTGAAATCTGCTTTTTCCCCCTTGCCCACACCCACACCCACACCCACACCCACACCCTTATTCATATTTTGCTTTTTCAATAACTACTGATATACTTGATATTTCATTAGGTATACAAAGTTCCATATATTCTTAGCGGACTTTAGGTAAAGTGGACATTTTTTGGATTTTTGACATTGTTGAGTAAAAGCCAATTGTAATTTTCGATATAGGATGAAAAATATTTACATCATTAGCACTTTTAAAAATTGGACAAATCCAAATAAGATCAGCTCCAAGATTTTTTATATAATTCAGTCGTTGAATAATACCTATGAAAGAGAAATGACAAAATATTTCCTTTTGTTGATAAAAAAAATTTACCACGTATATCTCTTATTCCATCTCCATTAGAATCTTGAAATAATCGTGGATAAATTTGATATACTACAGATTCTTTTCACCATTTACGTCGAATATTCGTTGTAGGATAAAATGATGATTCTGATTTAGAAATAATTGATGGATTTTCTGTAACTGTAGAAAATTTATTATGACGAAATGAAGAATATAGTAATCTGGAAGAAGTTTGTTGGCCACTTGAAGAAAATAGTGGCATAGAAAAAAAGAACGATCGACTTGTTAGTCGAAACAGTTTGGCTATTTGTCATACGCCGAAATACTAGTGTTATTTCTTGATTCTATCAATTGTTTTAGTGATAAAATATAAAAGATAAAGATAAAACAAGTACAATTATCACTCAGAAAAAAAACTGAGTTCGAAAAGTAAAGAGATATAGTTTCTATGTGATTTATTTGTGCATTATTGCATGAGTTATTTGAACTTTATCCTATCAAAACACATATAAAGTTAATTTAGCACGTGCATTATTATAAGCTGAAACTCTTTGTGATATACGCAAAATATATAGCATTAGAGTCCGCTTCAGTTTCAAATAACGATTGACGTTTAAGAACACTTGGCATCGGAATAAGTAATTCATCACATTGTTGTTTATCAATATTATTTTATATCTACACGGTGTCTCAAAAGTCCGTTAGAAAAGTACATTCGTATAAGAAACTTATACGAATGTACTTTTCTAACGGACTTTTGCGACACTCTGTACATCATCAAGTATTGTTACTCGATTAGTAGATGATCATCTTTTATTTCTTGTATTACTCTTTGAGCATGAGTAATATTTTATTTTCAAACGACCAAGAGGTCGACATTTATGCATAACAAATGATCTAAGAAAATAATTTATTATTAGAAGTACTTATTTCAATTACTAGTTTTATTTACTTTATTGATAGAATATCTCCAGTTGATGTTTTTTGATCATCTACATTGGGTCGTACTTATAAATCAATATTATTTTTTTTTGTCAGTATTGTTTGTTTAACTTCATTTCGATCTCATTACCAAAATTTGAGTCCTAAATATTAAAATTTATATAAATACAAATAAAAAGAAGAAGCAGAAAGCAGACTTATTCTATTCGTTGTACATTAGCAAAGGGTAAAGTGGTTAAATGTCGAAGGGAAAATGTCGAAAGTGAAAATGTCGAAAAAAAAATGCCGAAAGTAAAAATGTCGAAAGGTAGGATGTCGAACGAAAAAAATGTCGAAAGTTGTGAATGCAGAAAAACAAAATGTCGAAAGTGAAAATGTCGAAAGTGAAAATGTCGAAAGTGAAAATGTCGAAA
>CAJNOP010000585.1:0-13596 GCA_905250075.1 Rotaria sp. Silwood1 | reverse complement strand
CACCCTCAATTAACAAGATTAAATCTCCAACCAGAGTGCCTGTACAACAGGTGGCAACCAATCTGGCAATGACGTATGAGCTTGTCGACATCGATATGTTTTGCCATGATATGTTACTTGATCATTTACTAGATAGGATTTAGATGGTTGCCATTCGGAAGAAGAATCTTGATTCGATGACTGAGTCGTTGTTTGAACTTTATTTATCGTCGTTGTTCCAATGTTTGATGACGGACTATTTATTATTGGTGGATGAATGCCATTATTTAAGGCATTAAATGTTGCACCGATCAATTCTGCTTGACGATCGCTACTCAATTCCCAGAAAAAGGCGCCATCTAATTGATTTTTTTTTATATAATCATTCTTCAAATTAATTGAATCAACATCATCATAACTAATCCAAAGACCAGTTGATGAATTGTAGAGAAATGGTACCTTTGATTGATCATCCCAATAACGTTTATTGTTTGGAATAAAAGTTCTTTTCAAATGATCATAGTCAAAAATACCATTTTCCCAAGTACCAGTTGGAATTTGATTCGATGCTGTTTGTGAAAATCCATTAAAATCTTGATTTGTTACTCCTCAAATAGATAATTTTATTATCGAAAAAAGAGATATTCATTAACAAACCTTGCCAACCACGTCCATACAAAGATAAACCCATAAGAATTTTATCAGAAGGTACTCCAGCTACAAGATAAGCTTGAATTGCTGCATGACAATTATATTTTGATTTGATAAATGATGGATTAATATCACTTGTTCTTTCATTATCATTTTTGTATAATGGAGAATTATGACCTGTTTGTAATTCCCAACTTCCATGAAAATCATAAGTCATAACATTGAACCAATCAAGATACATAGCCATACCAGACAAATCGATATTAGCAATTGGTTCAGTACCTGCTCCAGTTCTATAAACAACAAAATAAAATTCAATAAATATTCGTATAAGATCTATTTTACTTACGCTACAGTTAATAAATATTTCTTATTTGGTACTGCATCTAACTGCTTACGAAGTTCTTTTAATAGAAGAACATAATTTTGTTTGTCTTCTGGACGATGAATATTACCTGATAAACCACCAGAAACAGGATATTCCCTAGAATTAATACATATTAATCTTTCTGAGAAAAGACATTTGTCGTTTATATGATTTGAATTTACTGTTGTGAAGATTTTATTTGTCAAATTAATTAATTGATATACTCACCAGTCTAAATCGACTCCATCAAAATTGTATTTCTTAATAAATTCGACACATGAAGCAGCAAATGTTGATCGACTTTGATCACTAACAGCTATATCCGAAAATTTACCTGACCATGTCTATCAAAATAAATAATGTATTTTATTTGAAAGAAAATGAAATAAAAAAGATTTACCCAACCACCAACAGATATAAGTGTACATAAATGTGGATATTTTTCTTTTAATTTAATTAATTGATTGAAATTTCCACGTAATGATTGATCCCATGTGTCACCATTAAATGTCTTGTCTATATCTGCCCATGGATCACCAAGAGCAATCTGTCCGTTAGGACCAATATTAGCAAATGCATAGTTTATATGAGTAAGTTTATCAGCTGGTATATCACTTACAAAATAGGAACGACTATAGATTGACCAAGCAGTAAAATAGCCAAGAATAACTGGATTACGCACCATAGTATCGGTTTTCTTGTTTGATAATAATAGTCACCTTATAAACTTATATCTATGTAGGAAAGACAAAGAAATGAGTAATAATGATATGTAATGCGTATGTATCCATTTATATCGTATGAAAATATGGTGACGATGATGATGAAGAAAAAAACCTCAATCAATAGGTATATACGCACAGCTCGATAACTCATCGAACCAATAGTAAAAACACAGGTTGAAACAAATGAGTCAAATATGTAAGCTTAAAAAATGATGTCGCTACTTCATATAGACATTAAATGTTAATCAGATTGCAGTTGTTACTTTATCGTGATTGAATCACTTTTTCCCTTTCATATGATTCAGAGCTAAAATAATGAAGAGTAAACTTTTTGAAATGTTTGAGTTTGTTTTCATTTTGAAGTAGTGACAATTTTTGACGAAAACCAATGGTCTCTAATAAGTAAAACTTGGAAAGAAACATAAATTTATTTTATATTAGAAAAAATGTTTTGAAAAATCTATACTTGGAAAAGTAGAACTATTTCAAATATCTAAATTTTTTCTCATATAAACTGCATTTTTACTATTACTAAATGATCACTATCAATGAGATGATATTTTTTTAACGTATAGTTTAATTAATTTGTTTTGAATATATTATATTTACTGTTATTTCGTAAAAGTTAAATTTGCTATCGATAAACATGGTAGAGTAGAGAGGGGTAATTGCGAAGTAAAAATCACTCCCTTCACTTGTATTCAGCATAACTTGGTCATTTTTGGGAATTTTTTTCTACTTTTTTTTAGATGTGTAGAGAAATGTCAGCTCTACAAATCCATCTTAAAGTTATCAAGAAATGACTGTTCAAAGTTGTTCAATCGCTTGTTTTCTGCTTACTCTTACAAATTGTTTGCAATTACTCCACATGGAGTAATTGCATACTTCTAGCCATGTTACATGGGATCACTGGAAATTGGTTTTATCATTATTCTTATAAGATTGACTAGTAATTTCTTCACAATTAGATAGAACTAATGATTATCTACAATTGGTAAGGATCTTAGTGCAAAAGTCTTCAACTAGTCAAAATACCAATTAAAATAGTAAATTAAAAAAATAGTAAAATTTTATGCATTTACTCTACTTGAGGTAATTGCATACACACACCCAGAAAGAGTGGAATAATTGCAAACAACAATATAAAATAGCTGAGAAAATTCAAATATCATGTCAATCACTTCTTGGGCAGACTTTAGGTGCTATAAAAAAATGTTTGCTACCGAAAAAGATGTATAACACTAATCTTTAGTAAAGTAGATCAATTACCACTAGTTTAGCATTCAAAATAAATAACTAATGTATAAAAACGTGAAAATATACTATCCATTGAAGAGAAGCTTTTGTTTGTAAGATATATGAAGTTAGTATTGTGATTGAAAAATGTTATTTTAAGCTCTATATCTTGTTTATTTGTTATTGATGATATGTAAGAATGCGCATGTATGATACGAGCAGATAAAACGTTAGAAAACTATAGAAAGTAGACTTCTTTAAAAACTATGTAATATGCATGACGACACTTTAAATGAAAGAAAAAGAAAAATAGAACTTTCACTGTTTTGCTTTTGTTAATGTTCGACATATTATATCTTCTAATAAAATTAACTTTTACATTATCATGGACATACACAGATTGATCATCGAAATGAGATTAAAATTGAAACTAGAGACGCCCGGTCCTACTTAACAGCAAGAATGGAAGATAGCAGAGGCCAATGGATCGTAGTATAACAGCAAAGGGTCTCGACTCATTAGCTTTGTTGGTAAATTATCGCCTTTTCTCTGCAAACAAAATGTACACTGTGTCTAAAGCAAGAACGAAAGTTTTTACCAAGAACGCCATCGTGACCATATGACGCTCGTCTCTCTCGTACATTAAAAGACTTTTTTTTGTATTTACAAGTATTACAAATAAACTAAGAACACCGAATGTTTATTCATACCACCGAAACATTTGCCGACGTTAAATTTTGTAATACTTGTAAGTTTGTGATATGAGCAGATGTTATCGATACTTATCAGAAGAATTCTTTCTGCTGCAAATGTCTTTCGATTGATTTAACCAAGCACTCTTCGTTTTTTTTGCTTTTGATATCATTTAACGACTCTTGCATAATATTCGGAGAAATAATGCAGTTTTAAGCTTCTCTTATGCCAATTTTTAAGACTACCAAATACGTTTTGGAGTGTGGTGAGGATGTAGGTGTGGGTGTGGGTGTGTTTGTTTTTATCATTGAAGAAACATCCATCCGCACTGGCACTCAGACTCACCTCCACACCCACACATCCATTCGCACCCCATACCAACACCCACACCCTCTGTTCTCAGGAACCCGGGAACCCATAGCAGCATTGTGCGTAAAGGCTGTAAAAGGATATGTGAGTAGTCCATTGTGTTTAAAAATTTATAATAATGGATTGTGCAATGGGCCCGAGTTCCTAGGAAACGGAATCTCAAGAAACAGGAAACCCTGACACTTCTAGTCAAGACACACTGAGTTCTTATGTCTTCTAGTCTTTTCATATTTATTTCAACAATACCATGCTATGAACGTTCAATATACAAATGTCCTCCATTTTGCATGCTTCCAGT
The DNA here is from genome assembly GCA_905250075.1 of Rotaria sp. Silwood1. Taxonomy (NCBI): domain Eukaryota; kingdom Metazoa; phylum Rotifera; class Eurotatoria; order Philodinida; family Philodinidae; genus Rotaria; species Rotaria sp. Silwood1. The sequence continues at coordinate 9,278 of CAJNOP010000585.1, read as the reverse complement.
GACGAGACTTTTGATGACAATGGATGCACTCTGAAGATTTTTTCGTAACCACCTAACAAGACCTTCTTCTATTGTGGATACATCCAAGTCCCGTTTGACAGATCGACATCGAACATTTAGCAATCGAAGATTATTCATTTTTATGATAAGATCAAGTATACATGTTCGATTTTCGACATCGATAGTAAGAATTTTACACTGAATACCAAATATCGAACGACTCAATTCATCGCATTGTTCTTGGGTATAGTAATATTCCCAATCAGAATGACATCTCAAATTCAGTTCGGATACGGACATATTCTTGATTTTATATTGGGACAACTTTAGAATCGCCAAAGGCCATTCTATAATACATAATGAAGTTAGATGAGGATATTGATTGAGTAAGAGTTGTAGTTGGTTTAGACAAGTTGTTTCGTAAGTCAATTGATCGGGTTGTTTAGTTCCATATCGAAAATGATTATCTACGGGAAGTTCTATGGTAATGTGTTCAATGTTGGGAAACTGAATATGAGACAAGGTCAAGCATTCGTACAGGTGGGAAGCAGAGGTGTACGTAAGCCTACGCACACAATCATAGATACATCGATAATTATCAGGCGCACAGGTAGATTTCGAGCTAATGGGAAAATCAATAATGAAATTTTCAAAGGTATATGGTAACGTGTAGACATAACAACGTTTACTGACTAGACTCCAATCACATTGAACACACCATTGATGGTCGACAAGCCAAAATGGACTTCGAAAATCGTCAAGAATCTGGTCAATTCGTTGTTCCCGGTTATCCGTCGTTGTATCAGCTGGAAAACTCATTTTGAATTGCACGATTTTCAGCTTTGAAAGATTCTTCTGAATTAATCTTTCCCATGTTTTTCCATCGATACAGTTGTACAGCATGTCCAATTTCAAATGAGATAGATTCGGCATCCTACGTAAAAAGTTCACTAATGGACTGAATAGTGAACTGGTAAACGATAAATTCAATTTGGTTATTGAGACTACGTCTGTCGATAGATTAGTAAATGAAATACTATTAGCAATATTAATGGAGAAGCATCGAAGACTAGGTGTGCATTGGAACAGATGAACTACTTCATTTATGTCACGTTTGTCACCAAAATCATGTACATATTTAATAGTTGATGAGGTCACTGTTGGTGTACAAAAACCACATGTTGATCCAAAGAAACTGTTGAAACGGCAATAAACAAGATTAGGTAGGCTCCAAATGATGTTCATCAAAGAGCAATCAATCACTCTTTGATATTTGAAATTGCATTTGTCTAAAGTTAGACGAGTGAGAGTCGATAAATGAGGCAAATCTATCACTATTTTGTTCATTGTTTTCGTTGAATAAATATAAGACAACGAAAGCGATTGTAAATGAGTAAATTGCCGCAGTCTGAAACCATGTGCATAAAATTGATCGATTTGATTATTGTTGTCATCCGAAAAGCTGAGTGAAATTATTTGATCGACAAATTGCCGAAGATATTGTTTCCAGAAAAAAACAAAATTATATTTTGATGCTGAGCGAAGATCTATATATTTGTGATGTTGTAGATGGTTGAAAAGAAGATGATCGAAGCGACTATTGAGTCCATGAAAGGCGTGAAGAAGATCAGCAGTAGAGAGATGTTTGAATATCTCGAGTAATAACTCGTTGGGCAACAATTCTGAAAACATATCTGCTTCCATATTCAAGAATGTTTCACCAAATGTAAATAACAACAAAAATCAACTGAATACGGTATACTGAACTGTTCGATTCTTTGCTTGATGATGTTTTAATACGACATCGTACAAATCTACGTAAACAGAAATTTCTGGAACGAACTTTGGCGGTTTGTAAAAGTATTTTGTGTAATGAGAAGGATTGTATCGAGCGGTTTTAATGAATTTAGTCGGACGACAGTTGATGAAATGAGAGAATCGATGTAAATTCTAGTATTTTTCTAATATTGCCTTCAGCAAAAATAACTTTCCGTTCTTGTCTAGCGATTGGTAATTCTATTTCAAGTATATGAGTTTTACCCACTGACGCAGACTGATTCACAAATGATATCGTGTGTTTCTTCCTCCTGATGTAATAACGCAGCGTAATAGTCGGTTTTTTTTATTTTTCTCCCTTTGTTGTTACATTCGGAAGTGTTTACAAAGAATACCGTAAGCATTTACATCGTTTTTATTAACATGACCACGAGCAATATAAACACACAGAAAAAAAAAGAACAGATTAATTCGATGCTACGTTGAGTATGAAATGTGATAAAAAGAGAAGAAAAAGCAGTAATAATGGATAAGATAAGAACAAGCGAAAGAAGAAAAAAATGACGCAGACATTGATGTCTTTCACGCATTTGTCTGACTTGTTTCATTCGAAAAAAATGTCCCAAGTGATCATTTTTACTGTATGAAATGCATCTCAGTAAAATATTTCATTGTAAAAGGGCGAGCGACCTAGATCTGATTTCTCAATCTGTTCTAATCTTTTCTTTATAAATTTTTTCATATACTCTTCTAATGACTTTTCATTTGTGGGTGTGAGTGTGGGTTCTGTTAAAGAAAAGATCCACACCCACACTCACACCCTTAATGTTTTAAAATCTATCTGATAGAAGTAAAGACGACCGATGTTTAAGATCTATTTTACGGTGAATATAAATATGATAATGATTAACCTGTATTTCATTATATTAATAGTGAGTAAGAAATCATTTTAAAAGTTCTCATCCATTTAATAAATATCAATTTAAAAGATAAAAAAAAACTACATTGTAATATAATATAAGATAAATAAATAAAATAATTTTATCTAAAAATTGTTTTAATTATTTGTTAATACAATTTATACTATTTATGATAATATTGATTTTATTAAATTATTTTCTTAAAATAAAATATCATAATAAACAACGAAGTATCATCTATGATTGTCTTCATAGATAATAATATTTTATTTGATTGAATCAATTTCATTTTTCAATATAAAATTAAAAGAAAAAAAGTAAATTCGAATATGACTATATTAAATAATAATATTGAAATAGTTTTATCATCGAACAAATCTCATATAGTTGCAATGTTAAGATGATTATTATAGAAAATGGCAAACTCAATTATTAACGTAGACATCATAGAACTTTATTATTTTCTATAAATAATTTTTATTTAAATGATTAGACATATAATATATGTTCGTATTCATTTTATTTCTTTTAAATAAATAATATTACTTGATTTAGCTAATTTTGATGGATATACTGTAATATAAATACTTTGATCTTCGATATAAAATGTGTATCAATAAATATCTTATCATATTTTATTTCTAATTTATTAATATATATTATGATTATCGAATTAAAAAATAATTATTTTAACAAATAGATATTCGAATAAAAATTAAGATAGTATAAAATCACTGTTAATAGAAATCTATCTATAATAATAGAGTTTATTTGTCACATGAAATATACTCATATGTTGGTTAACCATAGAATTTTTATTGATAAAAAATATTCTAATGTTATTTTCTTCCATCATGGTTAAATCTATTTGTTTTTTATATTTCAACATATTGTTTAATAATGCAAAAAATATATTTATTTGAATATTAATCAGAGAGATTAAAATGTTCAACGAAAATAAATCAATCAATATATAATAATGAGGAATCTTTTTTGGAAAGATAATATCTATATTAAAATATAATAAATAAATGTTTTTCCTGTTAGTGACGGTTGTTTTATTAGTTTTTTTAATATAGAATATAAATCTATTCATTCTATTAAATATTATTAAAATTGTATAAGATAATTGTTTTGTTGTTTCTTCTAACAATGAACATTTTTTCAAATTATTTTTTTTGAAATATGAATTATTTAATTTACTTTCAATTCTCTAAAGATAATTTTAATAATTTTCTTTTATTTATTGTAAATAAGATAAATATAAAAAACTAATCGAGTTATTTTTTTTTTTGAAATATTCTTCTATAATTTAAATGGAAAAGAAATATTATATTATTGAAGTAGAGAAGTAAAGTATTTAGTTCGATTGATAATATCGATTATAGTATATTTTAACTTGTTGGTAAATTTTTTTAAATTATAAATTAAATAAAGAAAGGTTGTCAACACAGTTTCTTTGAAGTCGAAATGTGAAACAGACGTATATCGTTCAAACTTGTTATCATAATGAATCATTTGTAAGTTGAAATACAGTTTTTTTTTTCAAATGATTATGAATGAATTCAATTATATCATAAAATATGAAGCCTTTTCTCTACAGGATTGCCAAGATCTGTAATTGGAATGGGGCGGAAAATCTTGACCGTAAAATTGACACTGATTATTTTCTTCGAAAATCTAGGTGACTTACACAAAATCTGAGTTCAGTGACATAAATGGTAATAGATGTGGATGTCAATGAAAAGAAGATCAACATTCATATTGAGACCAGTTGTATCTACAAGCACATCCAGCCACATTCACATCCTTATCGCTTCTAATGTATCATTTGTTTAGAAAATGACGAAAATCTACTAGTGTGATATGTGAAAAATAGAAGTAGGAATCAATTTTTGCAATTCAATAATCTAATATTTATTAGGCATCACCTAATATCAATCAAATCTTTGATAAATTATAGAAGTAAAACTTCACAAAATGTAGATAAAGCCGAATCTTTGTCCTATTGAGAGATTCCTTAGACAAACTTTCGTTTTCATGTTCTTGACCTGCGTAGACCTGAAGATTTGTCCATATCGCATGACTTTATTGATCAAAACAAGCACTTGAATGTTTGCATCAGTTATAAGAAACTCATGTGATCAACCGAAGAAAATTCAATTAGAAATTTTTATTAAAAGTGTAGTTATTTTGAACGTAAAATTTAAAAAAATACGAGAAACGCTTGGATAAGAACTTAAGGGCATGAACAAGAAGTTCAAGAACTTGAGCTTACCGAAAAGTCTCAAGATCTATCCATATCCCATGACTTTCTTCATCAAGATTCTTAAATGTCTCCTGCACAGATCAAAAAAAGTTCGTCTAAGGTTGTTTTGATGTATAAAAATCTCTTGGTGTAATCCATATAGATTCCAATATATGAAATAAATGCATAATTGTTCTTATTAATAAAATAAAAATTGTTTTATTCGATAGATTTTTGAACATGTTACTATATCATTGTTCATATTAAACCGTTTATATGAGAAGGTAGTTTTCTGACTATCTATGTAATAATTATTGTTAAAATGATCTGAAACGATTATTACAACATTCTATATCAATGTTAATCAAATATGTTATGTACAAAACATGAATTCAAAGAATATTTATTTTTCTCTGTGATGATTCAATTTCATAGTTTTTAAAAACCAAAAAAGGATTTGAATGAGGTTTCTCGAACACAAATTATTTCTTACGTAGAACAAGTTATTGTTTGAACTAACGACAGCAATGATTAGGACATACGAAAAGAATTAACTAGAAAAATATTCCAAACATCTAAAAACTATCAAATGTACTCAAACTAATAAAAAAAGAATAAGCAAAAACTTGTTCAAGAACTTAAAAATAAAAAGTATCGCAATATTTATTGAAAAGTTGATGATTATTATTATCATCATTTAATAGAATTCTGTGGCAATTTTTCCGTTGTATTTTACGAAAAAGTTTAAAAGTAAATTAATAAAAACAAACAAGTGTCTTACAAATAAATCAATTTTCTAAATTGAATTAAATATGAATAAATCGAACGACTATTTCTAACGTTTGTGATGAAATGACAATTTCATGAATCTAATTCTATAACATCATTGTGCCAAAATGAAGTTCTTTTCAATATCCTATGATATATTAACAGCATTGAAAATGCTAATTTCGATATATCTTATATCAATATTTGCTCGTCTATCGAGTTGATAACTAATGCCCATTTCAAAAAAAAAAGACGGATGAGTATTTTTGATAGGAATAGGGTAGAGAGCTGCGATTTTCACCGTTGAAAAAAAGGCTGATTCAGCGCATCAATTTTTGAGATTTAATTATTTCATAAATAAATAGCGAAATATGGTCATCTTGGAAGAGTAGACTCTTGCTCTATAAAGATGGAGCAAATCTTAAACTTTGAAGAATGGACTAAAATCGACAGCTGACGAGTAGTGGCGTATCCAGAGGTAGGCTAGAGGGGGCTCAGCCTTCTCTATCAAGGTTCCTGGCACCGTTGGTTGAACGAAATTACTTGTGACTCGTCTATGAATAGGAATATACATATGACTTATTCAAAATAGCAAGAATTTATAACAGGCAGAAGTTCAGATTTTCAAGAGATGTTTCTTAAAAAATTGGGTATTGTAAAAGGTGATTAGCTTGTTTTTACTAGTTTTCTTCAGTTTATTGTATTTCTACAAAACGTCAAAAACTTTTTTTTTTCTATATGATTCGATAGTGCATTGCTTGTTTTATCCAATGGTATAATTTTCATTTGTTTTATCAGACATCTTGATAAACAAAAATTCAAAAAGTTCTAAAACTAGCTTTAAAAAAACTTTTGCAAACGTATGCTTGACTCAGATTGAATTCTATTTTCGGAAAATTAATCTTAAATGAAAGAGATCTTTCATACTTGAAGTTGCACCAAGTATTGAATGAAAATGCTCCGAATTCGAGTAGAAAATGATTTTTTATTATGGGAAGTTTAGGCACTTTCATACCAGAGATGGACGAGCCGCGGTGTAAAACCGCCCCGTCCCGTCCCGCCCCGCCCCGCGGCGGGGCGGTGCTAAAACTTGACGGGGCGGGGCGGTGACGGTGCATGACGAAATTTCACGGTTTCCCCGCCTTTGTACAACCTTGATTTCTTAAATATACTCAGATCTTTAGAGACATCTTTTAAAAATTTTTTCACACTAAACTAATCAGTAAAAAAACTTGTTAGCGCAGCTCCAGAGGAGCTAAAACGTGGAACTCACATATATTTTTTTTATTTTTTGTTCTGATGCCTAATTTTTAAATTGTAAAATACCTTTTTTTCCGAATACGTATGAAATCATTGATATATTACATAAAAACTAGAGCCTTTTATGCGCTGTTGCTGAGGTCTGTCATGGTGGGGGTCAGGGTTGCCAGATCGAAAATTAAAAAATCAGAAAAATTTTTCTAAAAATCGGGAAAATGTCGGAATTTTTGTTCTCAAAATCAGAAGAAAATCAGAAAGTATTTTTCCATGCTTAAATAACTAGTCTATATATTTTCGATAGCTTCAATATCCTTTATCTTGCTTCTGGTCATCTTTTTGAAGCAATATCGGAAATGATATTTCATAAAGAATTAAAGAAAATATCGATTACACAGTTTACTCATCATTAAGAAAGCTACATAAGTCATTTGAACAGGATCACATTATTTTTATCAAAAATGCTATAACCAACTTGACGAAACAATAGAATCTGCATTGTAAATTCATACACACATGCATTTCACAAAACTTGTGCAAAAGAAACTAAGACTTATTCTGTATAATGTTCGTTTTTGTTCATACTTTTTTATTAGCTCGAATACTCTTCAAAATATCAGGTTGAGGTAACAGATATTCATAAAATGTCCACAAGTACAAACAGAATTCATTCCGATTTTTAATTCTGCAACAGCTAAATTAGTACCCATACGATTATGATTAGTTTTATTATATCTATGATGAAACAAAAAAAAGCTCAAAAACGAAAATATTCTTAATTATCAGTATAGAAAACGAACAGAGAAAGTTAGTTCATCGTGATAGAAAACTGGATCTTAATTGTCTGTAAAGCATCATAGTTTTATTGGAGGATATGCTTTCAAATCACTGCAGTGTGGTTTGTTGAGTTCATGACGCTTCACTACCCAATAATTATGGTGAAATAGATCGCAATATATGTGTGGTATCGCGTCATCGTTAAATTATTCTGGAATGTCCTAAGAACTTGAATTCACAAACAAGACTTTGAAAACCGAAGAAAAATTAGGAAATCTGAAGGCAATCGGAAAAAATCGGAACGTCGGAAAGTCGTTGGAGAAACTTTCAAAAATCGGAATTTTTCCTGCCGTATTGGAAGATCTGGCAACCCTGAGTGGGGTGTCTGTAATGGAGTGGAAGAAGGGGAAGAGTCGCCAAATCTGGAACTTAACACTTACAATCACTATTTTCTTCGAAAATATACGTGAGTTCCACAAAATGAGTAGTTGTATTATAATTGCCTTTCATTTTCATATGTTTATTTTTTTCTATTTCGGAACGATGTTTATGCATTTAAAATATGCCTCGTCATCTCATGAAATGAAATAGCCATTATGAAAATTTAATGAAAAATTTGTCAAGAAATAGTTTTTGAAAACATATTTTGGACGGGGCGGGGCGGGGCGGTGACGGTTTCAATGCTGAACAGGCGGGGCGGTGGCGGTGCGGAACGTTATCCACGGGACGGGACGGGGCGGTGACGGTGCAACTTTTTTGCTGGCTCGTCCATCTCTGTTTCATACTACTTCATTTCTGGTGCTGTTCATATAATCTTAAATTTACCTACAAGATTTTATAATCAAATCAGGCTGAAATTGCATGAATCAGTAGAGAGAATTCTGCTCTATCGAATTTTATATTAATCAAAAAGATCGATTTAGCTAGAGGACTAGAATTTACTCGATGAAGACAAATAATTGAAAATTTATCCACAATATATGTTAAACATTCACTAAATTTTTTAGTCAAAGTGGAAAATAAAGTATATGATTCGATAGAGTAATGAATTCTCTGTGTAACTATTTAAAAGGTACACCGACAGGTAAGCTCCCGACACTCTTGAGCCTCACATGAAAAAAAAATTGAATAATACAAAAAGAAAAATTACTTGACTAACTTCAAATTCACACCAATAATTGAAGATTGTTTTGTCACTAGAGCTCTGCAGGTTACACTTAACCTGCCCTACCCTGCCCTGCCCTTTCAGGGAGGAACAGGGTGGTTGTAGGGATGTGCAGTTTCGGTGAAAACAGTGAATTACTGACGGTGACACGCCGACACTGAGCGCACTGTCTGAAGTGACACACTGACACAAAGCGCACTGTCTGCAGTGATACACTGACACTAAGCACACTGTCTACAGTGGCACACTGACACTAAGCGCACTGTCTGCAGTGACACACTGACACTGAGTGCACTGGAGCAGTGACTATACTGGCACTGCGTATCACTGGAGCGTTGAAGACACTGGAACACCGATGTTTACTGAT